>JAGKQA010000322.1:0-25214 GCA_022609195.1 Plenodomus libanotidis
GGTCTGTGACGGTTCCTAGCTCAAGGTCCAAATCACTGATATTGCAGTGATAGATCTTTAAGCTGTTGGAACGTTCGTGTATTCAAAAGAAATAACTAATTATCTGAAGCTGGGGCTTACAGCTTATATGTATAAGGATTACAGCTGTGCCTAGTGCTACAGCTGTTCCTTGTGCATCCCGGATCACATGTCCGGAAGCCGGCTGGAACCACATCCATGCAAGTAGCGAAAAAAAAAAATTGAAAAAAAAATATAAACGAGGGAACTTTAAAAGACGCCGCTAGCGAATTAGTTGCAGTAATCGGCCGATTTGTGGCTCGAAGGAGTTACTATAATGACGAAAGATATTACAGAAGCTTGTGCCTGTCTAAAAACGTGTACGGATTGCAATTAGTGAGTGAGCTACAGTACAATGACAAATCGAAGATCCTCATCCCGTCATCCCGAGCCTCGGCAGGGAAAGAATTTCTTCGGCACCGACGCCGCTTCTGCTGTGCAGGGGTTCGAGGATGTGCATAGAAAGGCACGTCTCCAATACAACTCTACGCGTCGTGTGCACTTACATATCGCCAATACCTCGTCTGACAAATTAATGTGTGTTCTAGCTTGTATGTAATAGAACTCTGCGTTGCCTCCCCATTCTAACATGCGGACATTAGAGCTTTTACTGGCCACTGGGAGAAGGGGGTCTATGCGAGGGGTTATAAACATCATCAAACACTGTACCTGGCCACTCGAAGCACGATGATCACATTTCCGCCAAAATTCACAGCAGTGCAATTGAAGCGGATTGCACTTCTCTGCGGAAGATCCAAGAGCGGGACCAAGAATGCCATCGAAGAACGGATCACAAATGGTCTTGGAGACTTCAAGCCACTTGCACCAGGCACACGCGTTCTCAGCATAGATCTAGGCATTCGGAATCTCGCATATAGTCTACTCGAAGTTCCTGAGACTTCCACCAAGACAAAAAGAAGGGAGACCGAGCCTGTGGCCCCTTTACCACCCATTTTGCATGCCTGGGAGCGTCTGGCTCTTATCCCCAAAATAGTTGCCGCGCGCAAGCCGCCCAAAAAGAAAGGCAAGAAGGCTGCCGCAGCAGAAGAGACCATCCAACAAGAGCCGTCCGTTCCAATATTAGAAGCAGATCCGGTCAGCAAATCCAAGGCCAAGTCCCAAAAAGGCAAGAAGCCTATCCCGGAAGAAACAGCCCTCGACACTCAAGCATCCACCATTGCCTCCCTAGAAAACGACCCAACAACCACGGCAATTCCCATAGAAGACTTCTCTCCAACACGCCTTTCAGCGCTTGCCGTCGACCTCATCATCACACGCCTCCTCCCGCTCAAGCCCGACCTTGTCATTCTCGAGCAGCAGCGCTTCCGGTCCATGGGCGGGAGTACCGTGCTCGAGTGGACGCTGCGCGTTAACAGCCTCGAGTCGATGCTCTACGCCGTCTTTACCACATTGCGACAACTCGGGCAGTGGCCCAACGGCAAGCTTGAGGGCGTGGTGGCAAGGAATGTATTGGAGTTCATGGCTGTGCAGGAAGGAGAAGGGGCAAATATCTGGGCCAAGGAGAACAAGAGCGACAACAAGCGCCTCAAAAAGGATATTATAAGGAGGCTTGTGGATGACGAGGCAAAGGTTAAGATTGGAGGCAGCCATGGCGCGGAACGGGTTGTGAAGGAATATGTGGACAAGTGGGAGATGAAGGGCAAAAGAGGTAAGACTGGAGCGGAGACCTTGAAGAAGCTAGACGACCTAGCGGACTGCTTGTTGCAAGGGCTGGCGTACATCCGATGGCAGGAGAACAACAGAAGACTACTTACCGGGGGCATAGAAGCACTGGAAGACCAGATGACGGAGGATTGAATCAGTTGTGGGCATGATTTCGCAAGCTGGCCGAAGTCGGCCAACGGGCGCAACACACATATATACGTTTTTTTGGGAGCATGCTGTTAGCGAGACGCGCCATGTATGGCACGCTTTAGTCCTAGTTGCTTATACTCGAGTAGATCAGTCGAGATATCGACTTCCAGGTCAAGTCGGCACTTGTGTAACATGACGTTCCTTCTTCTCTAGCATATATAGCCTGGGGTATCATAAAACTGCAATGCCAATACCGTTCATGCACCCATCAATAATTATCATAGTATCGGTCGTAGGCACCGCCCTCTCTCTGTGTGCTGACCCATTCCTCAGTTGCAAGGTCCCTAGCCTTTCTCTTCTTCAATTCCGCCGGATTCTTGTGGAAGTCGCATGCGAAATCACACTCCGGTACTTTCTCCTCGCCGAAATACTTGCAAATCATAGCATGCCGGCACATGCCTACATTCTCACAGTAGTCGGCCATGTACTTCACACTCTTCAGCCTCGCGGTCCGGTTCTCGCCCTCCTTCAAGTCGCGGCCCACCAAATTACATATGCGATCGCGGTCCTCGCGGCTGTAATACAAAAAACAATAGCTCGCATTGCCATCGCGTCCCGCGCGCCCAGCCTCCTGGTAGTACCCTTCAAAGCTCTTGGGCATGCGCCAGTGCACCACAAAGCGCACATTCTCCTTGTCAATGCCCATGCCGAACGCAGTTGTAGCGACGATGATATCGTAGCCCTCCTTGTTGGCGATCCAGCTTTCGAGCGTCTCTTCTTTCGCGGTATTGTGCAGCTTCGCGTGGAAGGGCTTAGCGCCGATTCCCTCATGTCGCAGCGCCGCAGCGACCATCTCACACTCGTCGCGCGAGTTAGTGTAGATGATGCCTGAGACGTTATTTACGCGTTCTCTGCTAGCTTCGAGCTCGGCTCTACGCTCGGCGGTGCCACGACGCTTGTACACGCCCTGCAGCCATGTGACGAAGTCGTCGAAGCGGTCATCGGCCTCGTCGCTAGTGAAGCGTATTTCCATGTGCAGATTTGGGCGGTATGCGGTCATGGCGAACTTGCAGAGGCTCTTCTTTAAGCCGAGCGTTGTGAGCACGTCCTCGCGCACCTGATCGTTGGCCGTCGCCGTGAGCGCGATGATGGGCACATCGGGGAACGAGTCGCGGAACCAGGCCAGTCGCTTGAAGTCTTTGCGGAAGTCGTGACCCCATTCGCTGATGCAGTGGGCCTCATCGACAGCGACACGCGCGAGCTCGCGCTGGGCGTGGACGACCATCAGCTTGCGGCGGAAGTGGTCGAGCGAGCACAGTTCCGGAGTGACGTAGAGCAGGCGGCAGCGTGGGTGGCCGGTCGCGAGGTCGGCGTAGATGGCTTCCTTTTGCGAGTGGGGCGTATTGGAGTTGAGCGCGCGGGCGTCAACGTTGGCGAGGCGTAGGGCCTCGACTTGGTTCATCATGAGGCTGAGAAGGGGCGAGACGACGATGGTGATGCCGTGGTCGATTACGGCGGGAAGTTGGAAGCAGAGTGATTTCCCGAAGGAGGTAGCGGCTTGGACGAAGACATCTTTGCCGGCGAGGGCAGCTTCGATGATGTCCTTCTGCATGGGTCTGGGACGGTGTCAGGATTGTCTCTTTTTGACTGACTTCAGGGGAGGCAACTACCTGAAGTTCTGCTTGCCAAATTGACGTCTCAGTGTGAACTCTGGGTCCATGTAGGACTTGGTCCTCCCGGTAGGAGGCATTGCAAAAGGTGACAACTTCCAGAGTAGGCGAGAAAGCGTGTTGTTCGAGGTCACAGTTGAAAGCTGTGCCTTGGGAGTCGTTTTCATGTCACCTCCCTCATGGTCTACTTTGGCGGTATGGGGCTGTATCAGTGAGACGATTTGGACCCAAGTCGGTCAAACTGTGCGAGAATCTAGGGATTCAATATGCTTTGGGCGTTGGGTTTTTTTTTACCATTACTGCCGCGTGCAGAACCGGCGTGGGACTCTTATTCTTGCAGTGTCGCGTAGAACTTCTCATCTCGATGAGGTCGTCGTCAAAGGAGGGAAGTCGCGTCGCGGCAGGGAAGACAAAAGTTGTGTTCTACGAACGTTCTAGCGTCGTTCCATCGCAGGGATCCGTTGCTTGTTGTTGAGAGACTACGTCGGTATTCACCACATTTGTTTGTGCATTGATTTTGACAATAATTATCATGGTGGATCTACTGAAAGAAATGTTATCAAATTGAGCGAGCTGTTTGCCCTAGAAATTGCAATGGTGTACTGATACTAACGATGGCCCTCACTGCTGTTGCGCTTTCAAAGTCCAGAGACTCAAACTCAAACGGGCAAGTCCGGCCACCCCAGCTTTTGCACCGAGCCCCACAAGCGGCTTGTCCGATCGTCGACAATACCCCATGATTCGACTATAATATTATATTGAAAACATGGGGACGACGAGAGCGTCACCGCCAACAAAGAGGGGAATGAGTTTCAAGATGTCGGTCCGAGAATACGGAATCGTACCCAATGCTGTACCGGAGCGGTATTTGGCAATATTGGGGAAACAGTGCTAGTTCTTCGTCCGATGTGTGCTCCGTACAGTGCAAAAATGTGTCAAGGCGAAACATCTGGACCAGGTACTTCGAGAGTGAATTTGCAAGCTGGCCGGTACACATTAAACATGGTTAAATTTCTTGATTGGTGGCAGCTGACAGCCTGCGGGAGTGAATAAACCTCTGGCATGCAGCAATGCACAGTACCGGCACATGCACAAAGCATGGAGTACACAAGTTAAGATGAAGGGCTTTTCGCCATGGCTGTTATATACAAAGATCTTCCAATCAAGGCTTGAATCTAAATTCATCTAGCCTGAGATGCCATGGACACCCTGAGATAGGTAAGTCTTCAGCTACGGAGCACAAGGACGCAAAATACTTTGTGTTGCTCAATGGAGCAGTCCTGGGAGTGGAGTGGAGTTGAGGCTCTTCAAAGTGGTCATGGGCAAGGTCCGTGCGCCGAGAACCCGTTACTACCCTAGCCCATAGCCAGCCAGGGGTCTTTTGGTGCAAGCCACCCCTTAACGTCGCCCAAGTCCCCAAACTTCAAACATCATCTAGCAGAAGGTCAAAGGAAAAGGACCTCGCCCTCGACGACCAATCCGGATCACAGGGCACCTCCAAGTCTCGACTTCTGATTCCCCTGTCATCGTATCGAATCGCGTCAACAATAACGCGCCCTCTCTGCATAGGTCTTGTCGGACCCGTCTTTGCGCAGAAGCCGCAGAAGCCGCAGAAGCACCAAGCGCCACTGCGGCTACTCCAAGATCTGCAGCAAAACGACTCCTAAATCCTGATCCGGCACAGCTCAGCCGCTGCCCGAGATCATATACTGCCAGTCAACAGGGCGCCTGCAACTCTCGCTAGTCCCGACCAAAATACTGCACGCCGTCGCACAGCAGAGAAGACTAGCTATTCGTACGACCGCCGTCAGGCTGCCGAAGACGAGCCTGTGGTGTCACCAATACGCTACGCTGTGCCTGGTGTTGCTTTCTCGATCACGACCGACCCGACCCCCTTCCCACTATCCTTGCCTCCTTTAGGAGCACCGCTTTCGTGCTCTGCTGTGCTTTGGACCATGACATCGCCTGCTCAACCTTTGCGACCCGTCCAATTGGTCTAGAGCCGCTCACCGCGTTTGCTCCTTCGAGCCGATCCTCCCCGCGAAGACGCTGTACTTGTGCACCGACAGCCCCTCGAGCCCAGTCACCGTCCCCCTTCGACCGCACATTTCCTCTGGGCTACACACGAGTCACCCTCGTACTACCTGTCGGCCTGCAGTTTCGATAGCCCCGAGCAAGAGTTGGGTCTATGAGCTCGATCACCATGGAGCGACCATCCACGGCTGCGGCGTCGATGGGACTCCCAGGCAATCCTGCCCAGGGACGCCGTGCCGGCACCTTCGTTGCTGCCGGTACCGCTGGGCTCAACAACATTCCACCTCCTCCGCCCATCCCTAGAAACGTCCGGAAGATGCCGTCGAGCTCTGGCCTCACCTCCTCGGCCCCCATCGCGGCGAGCCAGGTTATATTCCTGGCAAGGGAGGCCATGAAGAAGGCTATCGAGGAGAACGAAAGTCAGGCTGCCGAGGCTAGTGGCGTGAGCAACGATCTCAAGCCCGGTGTGACTGTCAACCTGAGCCACAAGAACATCCAGAAACTGCCTGAAGAGGTGGTGGACATCATCAAAGACCAATTGGAAAGGTGAGTCGTTCACATGCCCGGGAAGTGCCACGAGGTTCATTCCACGGGAAGGCTGCAGCTAACCACGACTACTTGCTTCTTCCAGACTCGCCCTATCCCATAACAAGATCGCGACCTTTCCCGCCCGCTTTTCAGAATGCACTCTACTGCGGTACCTAAACATCCGTAACAACAGAATCACCGAGTTTCCGCTTGCAGTAAGTGGCCCCTCCTGCCTATGCATGGCCTAGAAGAGTGATTGGAGTCATGTCTAACTTGTCGCGACGCATAGCTGTGCGACCTGAAATCCCTCGAAATCCTCGATCTCGGCCGAAATCAGTTGAAAGAGCTACCACCAGATATTGTGAAGCTCACCTCGCTCAAAGTATTTGCTGTACAGAAGAATTTGGTCAAGCAATTGCCCCTCTGTCTTGCGGATATGGGCTCGTTGCAGATGATCAAGCTCGACGGAAACCCCATCAACTTTCCCCCAAGAGAAGTTCTACAGGCACCAGCTACCAGTCCACCGCACGAAGGATACTTGAAAGAGACGGAAGTCAAGGAAGTAACGATTACAGCAAATATCAAGAAATTCCTCAGGCAACACTCTCAGAACGCACAAATGGAGGCCGAGGCAGCTGCCGCAAGTGAGGACTCTTCTGAAGGCGTCGAGACCCCGCGGGTGCCTCCCATGAACCGTCGTATTAGCGGTCGATTTCCCATCAAGGTCAACGGCACCGACGTGCCAGATATGCGGTCGCCAAATAGCGCAATTCGTCCACCCCCGATACCTTCACGGTCACACTATCGAGGCCTTTCGCAACAAAACACAGCAGTCCGTCGGCCAGGAGTCATGCCATTGACAATAGGCAACGTCAACGAGCGTCTTCGCAGCAATTCCGAAAACCTGCTTCAGGTCCGCGAACAGCAGCCTGGTGCGCGTCAACGTCGCCTGGCCTCTGTTTCGAAGCGTACGCAGGAGCTGGGTACTTTGGACGAAACCCAGGCCTACAATCGCTTCAGTCACTACCGTGGTCTGAGCCACGGCTCAGCCATGCAGGGACCCAACGGTGTCGCGACGTCAGTCAAGAGTCCCGCCAGCCCTGCAGAACCATATCTTCAACGCCCGATTTATGTGCGACGGCTTTCGGTTCTACCTGAGCGCAAGCGCGAGTCCAAATTTATCGACCCTGTCTTCGAAACGGCCAAGGGCGTACTGTACTCGGTCTTCCAGATCCATCCTATGATACAGATGCTCATGCATCTCACCAGTGACGGCACGTCCAAGCGATCGAGTCTGGAGATCGTTTTCTACAACACGAATGTGCACGTTGAAGAGCTTGAGCAAGAAATTCAGAGACATGAAGCGGCGGAAATGGACGATGCTGGACCACAGGAAAACGAGAGCGTGCAAAGAGCGTGCATCACGCTGGTCAACGCGTATGCGCATGTTTGCTCGCTACTGGCGACGAATGTCAACATGTTCATCGAAAACGGAGACCCACGGTACATTCGCACACTATTGATGCAGCTCTACAATAGCATCATGGAGCTGCGCGTCACAGTGTCGAATCCAAATCCGGATGCAGGTTATAGGAGAGCTGCAAGCAGAGCGGCCATGGGTGATACCGTCCGTGCTCAGCATTCGCGTGAAAGCTCAGTGACTCCCACTGCTGAGCGTCCTGGGCACGGGTTTAGATCGCGCAGCGGCAACTTTGTCCATAATCCAAGCAACTTGCGAGTGGCGACCGATGTTCCACTCAAGCCACTGTCTGTGCCCTACATTAATGGTACGGGACGGACTGCAACTATCACTCCCACTCCAAGATCAGGGGAGTCTTGGGCTTCTTCTTCAAGCAACCGAGGCGCCAACGCAGAGTTCACTGAGGATGACCGGGCCTTCGAACGAATTTTCCTGACTCTACAGAAAGCCTCTGACTTGATCATGCGCACTCTGCCACCTCTCAATGCTCAATTTGGAGTGTGTCTCGACAATGCGATGGCCAATAGTGGTCCGAAGGCTGTGTCAAGCTGGCGAAAGTTGATCACAAATTGCAACGTCACTATTCAGCACACGGAGGCCCTGAAGATGCATCTATCCATGATCAAGCTTAAGGAGCCTGGGATCAGAAATCACAGTGCTTTCTGGGTTCTCTGCAACACTTTCATGGACGCTTGGTCAGAAGTAGGCCAGACCATAAAGGAAATATCAACAACAGTGCCAGAAGCGCAATTGCCCTATGACACTCGGCAGCGCCTTCGGCCTGTCCACATGAGCGTCAAGGAGACACACAACCTCATCCTCGCGTCTCCCTGGTCGCAATCGTTCCGCGCGCACGGCCATTCCGGCTCGATATCCAGCACCTTTGGCGGCAGCAGCTCGCACTCGCAAGCCCAGATGAGCCAGTCCCAACTCCCCATGACGCCGCAGTCGGCTGCGCTGGGCCCGGCCGTGCAGGCGACTGTCCCATCAACCCCACAGAGTGCGTCTTTCTCCAAGGCCTTCAGTGGCGGTGTCTTTGAGCGAGCTGGCGCGCTCATGGCGTACGGCGGTAGATCCATGGGCTCCCGGGCGGGTACTTTCTCGAGCCACAATTCCTCGAGCTTGAGCTCTATCAACAGCACGTTCTCGGACGAGCTCGCCACGCCGAGCTCGACAGTGAGCCCGAGCATGATACCATACCACAATGGCGGTGGTGGGCCGCTGCCGCTGCGGCTAAACAATGGGAGTAAGGTAGCATTTTGATTTCATTTTCTTGAATTTGAAACTTGTTTTGTGCATCATGAACTACAATATCGGCAGCAAGGTGAAGGGCGGGCAGGGTCGCATTAAGGAAATACATTGGCAGGTCAATAACAGGATTCAATATGGCGGCGTTTTCTTGAGAATCACCACGTCTTTCCTTTTCATACAAGCATCTTTGGGCGTCTATTGGTGGCGGCGGCAATGGCGGTAGTCGTTCCTCTCCCTTAACTGAAGGATGGCTTGCGAGAACATCGATTTGTACTAGATCACTGCGTGTTGGAATATGTAATGTCATAATGTCTTTTTGTGCTTTGCGTGTATGTTTCCTCGCGCTGTGAGTCGAGAGCTGATTGGGTGCAAGCACTTGCGACAGTGTTGGATGTCCTCCTAAGGGAAGGATGATGAGAACTTTATACAGAGCCATGGGGGACCAGGGTCCTTTCGCTTGAGGAGAGGCTGGTAGGGAGCTTCAGGGAACCACGACCACATTGTCTGGCAAGGACGTGTATCGTTGACCAGCCGGGGCTTGGCTAGGGACACAGAACAGATAGGCTTGCTCTCTAGGAAAGAGAGAGTAAAGAGATCAATTTGTGCCAGTGTGTTTGCCCTTTAATTGTACTCAAGTCTCACAATTTCACCTGCGTTTTCCAGATCCTGCAGATAGCCATAGGCCTGTACAGAATGTCATGATATGGAACTCGATGTCAGTGAAGAGAGATGTCTGTCGGAGCTCAACAGTTAATTCCATTTAGTATTGCCGCAGCGAATCGCTATGCGTATGTTTCTAGCTGTTATGCATGCCGTTGTGTAAGCACGATCGCATCACGCACTGAAAATGTCTGCAAATCTAATCTCGGATGATTTCATTTGATGCCGAATATCTAGGACCTACAGAAACGTCTTGACTGCAGCCGCAACGCCTGCGCAATCCTCAAAGACATGCCAGTGACCGCAATTCGGCAGCACCACGATCTTAGCGTCCTTGATCTCCTGTTGCATTGTCTCCACCAGACCCGGTGGTGAAACTTTGTCCTCCTCTCCTGTGATGATGAGAGTTGGAGCTTTGATATCCGAGAATGCAAACGCCATCGAAGCACTAGCCACTGCAGTGCATCCCTTCGCATAGCCTTCCGGATCCTGGCCTAACAAGGACATCCTCACAGCAGCAACAGCGAGTGGGTTGCTGGACTGTGTGGCAGCCGAGGTGCCAGCAGTCACAATAGCATCAACTACGGCTGCCATACCTGAAGACCTCACCACCGCTGCTCTGGCGATAGATCCCGTCTGGGCACCCTCAGGCAGAGGGGCAAGGGGTGGGCCCAGTAGTATCAGCTTCTCGACGAGTGCAGGATGCTGCAGCGCAAGCGTCCCTGCGACAAGGCAGCCCATGTTGTGAGCAATAACAGTAGCTCTATCGATCCTCAGATGCGATGCAAGGGCTGCGAAGTCGTCCATATATGACTCGATCGAAACAACGGAGGTTGCCTTGGTGGGCGAGAGACCATGGCCTTCCAGATCAAGGAGATGCAGAGAGTGAGACTGATCCAAGCCAAGCGATGCAATCAGAGGGGTGTAGAACTCCGAGGACCCTCCCAAACCGTGAATGAAAATGATGGGTGATCCAGTGTTCCCTGCACGGCGGTAGTATAATTGCTTGCCATTAATGGCGAGTAAACCTTGGCCGCCACAGGTTTTCTTGATGTTGCTTATCGGTACAGACGTGTCCTGAGCGACTCGATCAAGGGTGTAGTTCTTGACACAAGCGCCTGCGACTTCGTTTCTGAGAGTGCCGAGACCTGTGACGGAAATTTCGATCACATCGCCAGCTTTGAGGAAGACCGGTGGTGTCTTTCCGATACCAACGCTGCTTGTTCATCAGCACCGCTCTTCGCATCTTCTCTCGCTCAGGCCAACTTACCCTGCTGGGGTGCCAGTCGCTATCATGTCCCCTGGCCGGAGTGTCTGTCCCTCTGACAGAGTTTTGATCAGGAATGGAACGGAGAAAATCAAGTCCTCGAACGGCGCTTTCTGTCTCAACTCCCCATTCACCTTGGTCTCCAGTATCAGAGATTTGGGCAATTGCTCTTTGGGCACGGCGATGGGCCCCACCGGACAAAACGTGTCTGGAGACTTGCCAATGTAGAATTGCTTGTGATCTCTCTGCCTCTCACGTGCCGTCATGTCGTTGATGATGGTGTATCCCCACACATGGTCCATGGCGTCCGCCTCAGCAATTTGGAACCCAGCTTTCCCAATGATCACACCAATCTCCCCCTCGTAGTCCGGGCTCGCTGTGAAGCCCTCATGCGCGAGAATCGGCTCTCCCGACGCAATGATGCTAGTGGAGCGCTTGGTGAAAATGACCGGATGGGTGGGCTGATCGACCTTGTCGCTAGAATCATAGCCCGAGGAGTTGAACTCCTTTGCGTGCTCCGCATAGTTCTTGCCCACTGCCAAGACATCTCTGCCATAGATTGGTGCCAGGAGCTCAACATCGTCAAGGGAGAATTTCTCGCCGAGCGGTCTGATTTGCTTGTCACCGATTTCAATGACTTCGTATAGGGTTGAAATAGGGGCGCCGGACAGGTACGCAAGTGGCTGGATGGTGGACGATGTGAGGTCTAGAGACCCGATTCTGGCCTGCCCGAGTGCGTTAGAATCCTTGTAGGCAGCATAGTTCGTATGCGGATTCGAGGCTACGCCGTCGGACGCCATGTTGGAACCTAGGAGTTGTTCGATTTTCTGAATGTGCGTTGTGTGAATTCAAGCTGCCCAGGTAAAGAAGATCTAGTACATGTGCTCGAGACATTTTGCAGGAGCAAAAGGCATGCTATCTACGACGTGGATAGCCCTTGTCCACCTAGATACTTGACATGCACTCCACCAAAGCCGCCATCTCCGCCTGACGATCTCCGCGATCTCCACTTCAAGGTTCATTGACCCACACATTCCGTCAACGCCGGGCCGTCAACGCGGGGGGAACCTTATCCTACAACCATCATTCTAGTCAGATACTCACTGACAGCCCGCAAGTGGATCAGTCTGTATTGGCTGTTTATGTCGCATTTGACTCTTGAAGTCTGACAAGGCACCTGCGCATCATTGCGCACACAAAGAGTCGGCAGTGACCCGAGTTCCCATCGGCGCACTTCAAATCCGAGCATCAGTTGAAAACTATGTGTAGTCGACTTCGATCTGCGCAACACTACAAGTTAAAGACGCGTCTTCAAACGCACAGTCAAATGATGTCATGTAACCAATCTAGGAGAAATATCAAGACCTACCTCATGTCGAGGTTACCGAGGTCATGAAGCACGTATCTCGAGCGGATGGAGGGCTGTGCAAGCCATGCCAGACTTGTGTGTAATGCTGCATAAGTCTGCCATTCGGCTTTAGGGACTATGATCGACGGCACTGTTCATGACTATACAGATTTTGCTGCTGAGCATCCCCGAGGCGAATCATTCATCCACCCCCCCCCCCGGGGGAGCTGAAGCTTGTGGCAATTCTGGCGCTTTCAGGGGCGAGGAGATATAGAGGAACATGGCACAATACTTTACATAAGGCGTACTCATAGCATCAAGAACAAGCATATAGAGCCAGTCAAGTTCAAGGGACTAAGACGATCAGGAGATGATGACTGGTCTACAGGTAGATTGAGTCTGTGCCTAAGTACTCTCCTTGTTTGGAATCATTTTTCCTCCTCCCCGCACAATGATGGTGCCCTGTCAGCTGCACGTGGGACTTCTCAGACGCACTGCATCGACCAAATGGGAGTGTCTTAGTCCAAGACTATTGCACATGGCCAACTCAACAAAGTGCGGAGTGTTGCGGGGATTTTGTGCCAGTAATCGGTCGCTTCCTACACAAGCTATGTACGCTGCTCTGAGCTCTGGCTGTCTCATCTGATAGTTATGCCGCGTTTGCATGCATCGACTATCTCTCTCTTGGGGTCTTCAACGGTCGCATGCCACTCGACAACTGACCATTTTTGAAAACCAACCCGATGTTCAAGACTACCAAAATGACACCCTCACGAACAGACGACCTAGCACCTTCCTTCGCATCTTTCTCAGTAGACTCTCAGCCGTACAGTGGACCAGCTCGAAATGTCTCCAGCATCGCACAACTAGACTTTGACGTCAACTTGCGGCCAAAAAAGTACGAGATGCTTGGGACGCATCCGGACAGCAGGATTTTATTCTTGGACGTCCAAATCCTGGACTCTACTGGCAAAGAGCCATACAGGGGAGATGTTTTCATCGAGCACGAGCGTTTCAAGCAAGTCGGAAAAGTTGACAATGTCGATGATCTGCGAGTAAGTGGCTGGCTCCGTTCAGGCTGTAAGCTTGTGCTGATGACCTGTTTAGAAAGACCCAATGGTGCGGGTGTTTCACGGTCGAGGACGAACGCTGATGAGTGGTCTCGGAGATGCACATACCCACTTCAGTTGGAATGGTGGTGACTTGAACAGGCTCGGGGATTTAGGCATCGAAGAGCATGTCCTACTCACCGCTCGAAGTGCACAATGCTATCTCGACTCGGGGTATACTATGTAAGTCTTGTTCCCAAGATGTCCCCAGATTTACACCGAAAGCTTGATATTGACCTTCACAGGTGCTTTGGTGCAGCTTCGGCGAAGGACAGATTGGATGTCGTCGTCCGAGATGGCATCTATGCTGGTGACTTACCAGGTCCAAGGTATTTGGCGAACGCGAAAGAGATTGTCCGCCGTGGTGGAGACCTCATTGCTAGCATATCAGAATTCGCCGATGGGCCTGAAGAAATGAGCCAGGTAGTCAAAAGGCACGCCGTAGAAATTGGTGCTGACCAAATCAAGCTCAGTATGAGTGGCGAGGAGGTACTTACCACCACATCTACCATCAAATGACCTTTGTTTGCATCTCAACGAAGCGGACAGATGTACAGATCACCGAGATCAGATCAGCTCAAGACTGCTATTTCACGGATGAGGAAACCGAAGCTTGCGTGAAAACAGCACATGAGCTCAACAAGCGGCTGTGCGCCCATGCTCGCGCTCGCGACTCTGTGAAAATGTGCGTCAAACATGGTGTTGATGTCATCTACCATGCTTCTTACATCGATGATGAAGGCATGGACATGCTCGAGAAGAGCAAGAACAAGCACGTGGTAGCACCAGGCATAAATTGGCTCATTGCGACATGTAAGCAAGATTCCACCAACTGGTCGTTCAAGTGTACACGGTAACTCTAACATTCCTAAAGTACAGACGCTGCAGCTTTCGGATATCCCAAAGAGAAAGCTGAAGAAGTCGGCTATCAAAGGGAACTCGATGCAGCCATTCGAGGACTCAGAGAGATGCATCGCCGCGGCATCGTGGTTCTACCCGGCGGCGACTATGGCTTCGCCTGGACACCTCACGGAACTTACGCCCGTGATCTCGCTCACTTTGTTAATTTGCTCGACTTCACGCCAATGGAGTCTCTCATCGCAGCCACCGCCGGGGTTGCCAAATTGTTCATGCGCGAAGACGAGCTCGGCTACATCAAGCCTGGCTACTATGCGGATTGTATCTTGGTCGATGGAGACCCCTTGGAAAATATCGAGGTCTTGAAGGACCATGATAAGTTGCAAATCATATTAATCAACGGTCGAGTGCACAAGGCAGGGCGGAAGGAATACGTGCAACCACCGGTCGTGGGTCAGGATCAAAACTTGCACAACATCGTACCAGAATTTCCGGAGATGAAAATCCGGATGCAGAAATCTTATTGAAAACAAATGGATTCGAGTTCTCCCCGTTTTCCACTTTGAAGCTAGGACCCAGGACAATCTCGTATCCGTCTACAAGAAGAAGGTGATCGTGGATACGCCAAGATATTTAGTAAACTCGGCATGGCCGCATGGACCGTCAGATTCGAGGTAATATAAAGCGGGCGTCCACAAAATCCCACAAACCTGAGATAGCCGAACCGACATGCGTTGCTCTGTTTACTGATTTGTTTTGCAAGCAGCAAGTGGAACAAATATTATTCAAGATCGTTATGAAGACCTCAACAACGTTCCTCGCATCCTTTGCCTGGCTTCTACCTCTGAGCCATGCCTTGGTCTTGGCAAAAAACCGTGACAGCGCACCAGCCACTCGCCGGGGGTGCCTGAACGAGGAGTGGGCAATCACTGAAACGGATACGGCTGTTCCTAAGCTCATCAGGAAAGATAGGCTCCAAAGCCGCCAGGCCGGCAACTCGAGCATCAATCTCGATGTGCACTTTCACATAGCCAGCTCCGAAGCAGAGGCAAATTTGATCACGGACGACATAGTTGCCCAGCAGTTCTCCGTCCTTCACGACGCCTACGCAGCACACAACATCTTCTTCACTTTGGCCTCTACCGACCGCGTTGTAGACAACCTCACCGCGGCGAACTTCTTCGGCCGAGACCCAGTGACTGGAGTCTGGACCACCTACGCCGAGCAAGAAGCCGCCTACCTCAAGGCCACGAGGAAGGGTGGGTACGGTGCCTTGAACCTCTACTTCTTCACGACTTACTTGCCGGGCGCGACGGGCTACTGCAGCTGGCCCACAGCTCCCGTGACGGAAGGCGACGACGTCTTCATTAACGACGGGTGCCAGCTGAGCGCCAAAACCATGCCTGGCCTGCCAGTGGACGCGCAGGAGTTTAGCGAATGGAACATGGGACACGTTGCTGTTCACGAGACAGGACATTGGTTCGGCTTGAACCACACCTTTGCCGGCGGCTGCTCTGATCAGGGCGATTTCGTCGCGGATACACCGGGTATGGGACCGGTCTATGGGTGCCCTGTAGGATCGGACACGTGTCCTGGGGTTCCTGGGTTGGACCCCATTCATAACTTCATGGGCTACACAGATGATAACTGGTATGTGGTCTCCTGTCTTTTCTATCCAACAGGAATTTCGCAGCCGCAGGAAGAGGAAGACTACTGACACGATTGCGATGATTTAGCACGAACGAATTCACCACCGGCCAGGCAGAAAGGATGTTCGACGTCTACCAGGCTTACAGGGAAGGGAAATAGCTCCATGGCATGGTCGATCTGACGCAGTCCATCATCGTAATATAATCAAAAGGACATGAAGTTTCTGCCATCGGGCCTTACGCTCGCCAACGGAGCGAGACTACTCCCTACCGTAATCTTGGCCGAATTACAGCGCTGCGATATGAGCGATAGAGTGCTATACATCTCTTGATGGGGAATGGGGGTCAGGAAGGCAGGTTCGCGTGCACCGATCTTGCCGACGCCAGGCTATCGAGAAAGCTCTTGAGTATTACACATGATACAATCGTGATAGCGACTTCACGAAATTCCATCCAGCCTTTATCGATGTCACAATTGTTGCTCCATCTTGTGCAAGGAGCCATGTCTGTCCTAATGAGCTGGCTACTTGGGAGATTACCTCTTGAATCACTTTGTATGGAGAATTATATAGTAAAAGGCCTATTGTGTTTACTTGAAAAGTTCTGTTGTAAAAAAAAGCTATCTTCAAGATAATTTAGAGTAATTATAAAGGGGTTTTTATAAATAAAAGAAAAAGTCCAAGAGGCTTATTCTGCTAGAATAAGAAGGTTTATACCTGAACCCTTAAATATCTTTATACAACGTGGTTCATCAGTACCTCGCGCATACCAGTACCTCGCGCACTTTTCCGCAATATCACTACCCTCCACCTTGGCCATACAATTATTCCATAACCAACAATCTCCATCCAGTTCCAAGAATCAAAAATGATCTTAGCTATCAAGGCAATCCGAACATCAAAAAAAACTTAGTCGCCGAGCTGCAGTAAAGGCCTACAATATTCCTAAAGCCACCCTATGCGACAGAATAAACGGCCTTACTCCTCTCGCCGACCGCCAAACCGCTGTCCAGAATTTGACTGAGATTGAAGAACAGCTTATAGTTCAATATATATTGGATCTGGATACGTGTAGGTTCCCACCCCAGATCGATAATATACGAGAAATGACAGATTATATCCTTATAACGCGTACCAAGCAATACGTCGGCAAACAGTGGCCCTCCCGACACCGTCCCGGAGAAGCAGCGTACGCCGGACGTATAGTCTCTCCTCGCTACCGCCACTTGTAATGGCCAGACTGAGGCGATCTCATTCTTGTACATCTATCTTCCGGGTGCCAAAAACGACCCAGAAGGCACCCTCAGCGTAGCCGTTGACACGGGCGACCTCGAACCTGTGAAAAGTACCTGCAAGCTTCATCTTGTGGCGGCGAACGGCGAACTTTCTTACATGACCATCCTGGCGTACACCTGCCCTGAAGTGGGAAGCCCGGAGATGGTGCAGATACTCCTGGAAGTCGGCGCCGATCCGAATCAGAGGGCTTCGCATATATTCGTGCACTCTAGTGGCTTCTATGCTGTATTCGGAGACATGCCGGTCTCCACATTTGAGCAGTTCTTCGATGCCGGGTATGCATGCACTGACCGCGATGCTATTCAAGAAGCTGTGCGAATGAGGCGTGTGGATGTGCCTGAGATTCTGTCTGCCAGGAGCAAGGACCTTCCAACGGCGTGGTTTCCACCTCGGAAAGCGCTTCTGGACCTAGCAAAGGACGACAAGGCTATGATTGATCTGATCAAACGAAGATATCCGGCCTCCTGGACGAAGGGCTGGAAGGATAGAATTCTTGGAATGTGGCGCTCGTAGCTCTTTACGAACCCAGGTCTCCTACTGGGGGATCGCTGCATCAATAGAGACAGGAAGATTTGGTACGAAACTTAATAGCCTGCCCCAATGATACTTCTGATCGTCTGGGAGGCGACCTGCTCCGGAATGAAGATAAATGATGACAGTTTGACACTTTGCTAGGACAACCCCCACCCCCTTAGTCTTAGACCTTTAGCC
The DNA here is from genome assembly GCA_022609195.1 of Plenodomus libanotidis. NCBI lineage: Eukaryota > Fungi > Ascomycota > Dothideomycetes > Pleosporales > Leptosphaeriaceae > Plenodomus > Plenodomus libanotidis. The sequence continues at coordinate 17,733 of JAGKQA010000322.1, forward strand.
CTGCTTAAATCACTTTGTAAAGCTGAGAATAAATTGATTACATAGTTCTTTTCGACTTGAGTAGGGAGGTCAGATTTTACAGATGCCTGCAGGCACTGGTCTTACCGCACATACACACTCAGTACTGGTCTTGTGGGGTGTTTATTATTTCCTCAATTTCTTACGTTAAACTTGCAGGTTATTGGATTTGGGATAATCGCGTACAGGATGATCACCTGTCTTTCTTTAGAAAAATTGACTGTGTGATGGCGGTCTTTTGAGATGATTGCTCGTGACTTGTAGGACATACGTTTGTGGAATTCTCACCTGTAGGACATGTGAGTGTTGAGGTAGTTGCTGTGACTAGTAGCCAAGAGTGGCGGCAATGGTGGTTTCTCCAGGACTTTTACCGTAGGCGGACGATCTGTGACCTCGACGAACTGGGCCATCTCTGGGTTTGACTGCCAGTACGTACTATAGGCAGGGTCCGAAGAGCGTCTTGCATCCGTTCAACGCAAAGCGGCATAGCGCGAACTTAGTACTACCCTAGAAATACCAAGCTTTCTCGATCCCGGAAAATAGATGCTTGTTTTTTAGTTCCTAATCACGCACGTTTTGCCGAGCTTCTACAATAAGGCAGAAACGATTCCCACTACTCGACTTAATCTCCGATGGCCATATGTTCCGCGATAAAGGCAAGCATGGTCTTACCTGCGGTTCAGCGGCGTCTTCATACAGCCGCACAGAGTAGGGTGCTCTGCAAATGAGCTGCCTTAATAGGCATAGACCACTAACTTAAAGGGGAGCCTGTCGATCGTTTACGATGTTCCTGCAGCCACGGTATCATCAGAGTTGAACGATGGTACATTCATAATGGGTCATTCAATGATTCCGGCAGTACGGCAGCAAGCCCTGCTGCACCTCAGAGTCCTCAACAGACCATAACAGAACGCCCTAAGTTTGAAGGCCATAGCGCTGCAGATAAGGAAATATTCCACATAATCAAGGCACGTCATGGAGTTGCGGCAAAGGTGTGAGGCAGCATATAAGGAGGAGCCTCGTCGCCAGTCGATGTTGCTCCTCGAACAACTGCCTACAAGCACGCCCCTCGTTTTGCTTCTTCGACCAAGGGTTGACTATCGGGATTCAACACTATGGCACACAACCTTCGAAGCTGGTCGGCTCTCGCCGTGTCTATTCTGCCTATCGCCCAGGCAGCGACTTTTTCCCACTACGGAAAGAGTCCGGCCGGTTGGGTGTCCTCTGGCAGCTCCAACATAGATGTCGTGCAAACATTCTCGATTGCCTTGACAATGCAAAACATCGACCAGCTCGAATCCAAGCTGCTCGATGTCTCAACCCCAGGCAGCTCGAATTACGGCGTTCACTGGGACGACGACACTATCAAGTCATTTTTCGCCCCTTCCAGTGATGCGGTCTCGAGCGTCACCGCCTGGCTCGAGGCAGGCGGCGTGAGCAACTACAAGATCGATAGAGCCTTTATCGACTTTGGCGCTACACTGGACACCGCAAACTCGCTCCTGAACGCGTCTTACCAGCAGTACACGAAAGATGGAACGACCAAGCTGCGGACTCTGTCATACACCATCCCGGACGACGTCCAGGACCACATCGCTTTGATTGATCCTGGCTTATACTTTGGCAGCTCGCGAGCGTATGTGTCCAAGCCAACGCCAACCATGCCCAAGGTCTCTCCCCAAAAACGTGCGACCAATACGACCATTGACGCGTCTTGCCAGACATCCATCACCCCGGCCTGTCTGAAGGAGTTGTACAACGTGGGAAATTATACACCGAAGGTCTCATCCGGCAGCGTCGTCGGTTTTGGGAGCTTTTTGGGCGAGTCTGCACTTTACAGTGACGCCTTTGGTTTCGAGGCACTGTACGGCATTGCGCCGCAAAACTTCTCTGTCGTTCTCATCGCCAATGCCACCAATGATCAGGACCCAGGCACTGCCAGCTACGGAGAGGCGGACTTGGACGTTGAGAACATTATTGGCATTGCACACCCGCTGCCTGTGGTTGAGTTCATCACTGGAGGCTCACCGTAAGTGTGGTTTGGCTCGTTGTGATTCAATGTGGTTCATCGCTAGTGATACTAATTTTGGGCAGGCCCTTTGTTCCCAATATCGATGCCCCGACCGCTGCCGATAATGAGAATGAGCCATATGTGCCTTACTACCGCTATCTGCTTGACCAGCCGATCGCGTCGCTTCCACAAGTCATCTCCAACTCCTATGGAGACGAGGAAGACGTAAGTTGAATTGCTATTCATCACGTTCAACCTGTCAATAACTGACCGTTTATTTTCAGTCTGTTCCCTTTGATTACGCTGTTCAGACTTGCAACCTGATCGGCATGCTGGGTCTTCGCGGCATCACCGTGCTTGAGTCCTCTGGTGATATCGGAGTTGGATCCGGCTGCCTCGCTCCTGACAACAAGACCGTCGAGTTTAACGCCATCTTCCCGGCTACCTGCCCTTACCTTACATCCGTTGGCGGCACCGTGAATGTCACTCCTGAGATCGCCTGGGATGGTAGCTCCGGCGGGTTCAGCAGCTACTTCACCCGACCCTCTTACCAGGATGTTGCCATCGAGGAGTACTTCAAGACAGTCTCGGACTCGACTTTCGCTTACTACGGCCAGTACACCAATTTCAGTGGCCGTGGTTTCCCCGACGTCGCGGGCCACAGCGTCGACCCTGATTATAACGTCATCTACGCTGGTGAGGAGTCTCCAAGTGGAGGTACCAGCGCCGCTGCCCCAGTGTGGGCCGGAATCGTGGGACTGCTGAACGACGCTCGCTTCCGGCAGGGCAAGTCGTCACTCGGCTGGTTGAACCCACTTGTATACCAGTATGGTGTGAAGGTCTTGACTGATATCACTGAGGGGTATTCGGTCGGATGCAATGGAATGAACACACAGACCGGTGGCGCTGAGCCTGCGGGTTCTGGCATTGCCCCGGGCTCTAGGTGGAATGCTACAGAAGGCTGGGATCCGACGACGGGTTACGGAACACCTAACTTCCAGAAGTTGAAGTCCCTAGTGTTAAGTTTCTAGATCTGGACGGTCCTTGACCGCTTCATGCCATAATCTATGTATGACCCAATACATACGAGATTGTGAAGCATTCATTGATAGACTATCATCTTTAAATAGCAGTATTAATACAATTGCTGACTGCTCTGACTCTGTCTTGTATTTTGCTGCGTTCAAGCACCAGAAGCTGGATTTTGCACAGGGTCTGTGAAGATGTGTGCGGACTACGATCGAGCGTGTACTGACAGCAGCGTCACTTTATGTGTACCAGGGAATAAGCCACTTCGGAGTACACAGAATTCCCATAATAGCACAATTGAAATGTGTGGACCGCTTGATTTTACATGTATGGATGTCTCCTTTGTTCCTAGCGCAAGTGTGATCGAAGCTTTCTAACTCGGATACAAATCCCCGTGTCCCTTTATCTTTAGCACCAAATTGACTCTGATTGGGAAATAATATAAGACAACAAAGGTCTTGTTCACAATGCCTATGTTCCTCTTTGCTTGTCACTAGCAGCGCTCATAAAATCCGAGCATGATCCGAGAAACGAAGCAAGTCTCGGTAAAACGAGGAAAGCGTGAAATTTTGTATATTGTGCTTCAATTGACTTCCAGAAAATATGGCGACCCAGAAAAGAGTGTCCAAAACAGCAAAGGCCAGGAAAGTCGTACTAGGGGTCCGCGATGCGCCTCACATTGACCAGGGCGGACTGAAGTATGCAGATGGTCCACAGAGACGATCACAATCCTTTCGCCTGGAGACACAGGTCATCTTGCGGTCTCTAAACATTTTGCAAAGCAGTGCTACCGAGTGGTTGGACGGCACTTCGATCGATGTGGGTGTGCACTTCCATTTGGATTCGAATTGGCTGCCGGGCGCAGTCCGTGATGAGATCAATTATACAAACACATGGCCGGCCGGCTTCTGGAATGATCAGCGCCAAGGCGCTGCTGGTCTTGCTGACTTTCACAGGATGAAGCAAGAGATCATTCACCCGGTGATCGGAGATCCAGAGTTCATCGATCGCATCCGGGAGCGTCAGTACACAATATGGCCAATCCATGTTGGGAAACACTGGTCAGTGATTATTATTCGCACGGAACCGATGAAGATAAGTGAAAGTCCCACGAATCGCAGATTGGTCACCCATATCGCAGTAGTGGACTCGGCCAAGCATGAAAAGACGATTAATTTGGTCTACCAAAGAACGAAGGAGTTTCTAGAATACTACGACTTCGTAGTCGCTGACAGTAGCCGCACAGAGGTCTGGATACCAAAACAGACCGATAGCTGGTCGTGTGGTATCAATGTGTACAATGTGAGCAAGGTGATGATAGAGCGTATCAAACGTGCAGTGCTGACCAAGGAGCCCGGTAACTATTCGAGTGACATCTGGAAGCCGCTGAGCGGAGACTTCCAACCACCGAAAGTTCGCATGGAGCTCGTAGGCCTCATGGCTGTTGCAGCGCTTGCAAATGAAGATTATACTGCGAAGGTTGGACTTGTGCAGGCCACACATGCCCAAGACCATGCTGGAGTTTGGCGTCCTGCTAGGGAGCTGAAGCCCAGTGGTCGGTTACAAGTTTTCCGAAATCCACCTAAGTAGGGATAAGATATCACCTTGAGCATCTCAAATCTGGCAGCTTTCCATATGAGATACGTGTAAAATCTTGACTCCAAACTGTTTGGTTTTCCTCTAGCTCCAGCTAAACATTAAAATATTTGACGCCTGCTCATCCACCCAGAAGGATAGTTATAACATGTGCTTGAAAATCGAGATTTCATCCCGCTTGGCTAATCACGCCGGCCGTCCTTGCCTTTGAGCTGTCCAGGTGCCTTCTTGTAAAGGTACTCATCAGGTTCGCGATCTGCCAAAGCCCGGCACGCTTCACAACCACCCGGCTCATGCTTGCAGCTTGGTTTATTGTCCACGCACCACTGCTCAGCCTTGTCGTCGTTGATCAGGGCGACCGCCCACAAGCGTTCCTTGGTATCTCCATCGTACTGTTGAATCAGCACCACGTTCTCCAGAGGTTTGCCAATGATCTCGAATGTATTGCCAGGATCGATGACTTTGGCCCGGGCTTCCTCCTCGGCATCGCGGCCAACGAGGACCTCTGGGTTACGGGCGAGGAAAGAGTCGACTTCTGGAGAGGTGGGCATTTTGGAATCGACAGCTGACAGATTATTAGAAGTGTGACCTCCAAAAATCCAGAGACGAGATATGGAGGCGGCAAGTTTAATGTGATGAGAGTCGCAAGTGTTTGATATGGAAAGTAATTACAACATGCAGCTCAAGCCCGGAGGTACTAGACAAGGACTTTGATTCTATCGTGCCGGGGTGAAAAGCTAAACGTACTTATGTATGTTACTCATCTCAATCAATTTTAAGGTCGGGTGTCAAAATCCTGCAGGATTCTGGTCTAGGTGAGTAACGGGTCAGGTAACACCAAGTAACCTGTTTTTGGGCAGAAGCAATGATCGGTATCCACAGTATGCAAAGTTCAAAACAGTCAGCTGAAACAAACAGGCCACCAGGTAAGCTCGCAATAGCATTTGATTGCCCTATTTGGCATAGCTGAATGTAGTTTGATCCTTGAGACCGAGTGGACTACTCGAAGAAAGATAGTTGTTCCAATGCCCAGGTGATGTAAGTACGAGCTCACTGTACTTGATTTCAGCTCTTGAGATGCTGGAAGGAGGGCTATTTTCAACATTGCAAGCCTGAGATTTCCCTTGGCCAACCGAAAAAGTTCCTGCAGGATGACATGGCCGCGATACGCCACAGGGTCCCACCTCGAATTTGGCCCTGTCGTTCGAATGACCATTACTTGTCAAACGGGCCCTTGGTGCGAGATGATTTCCCAGAATGTACTGGTACTATATAGATCCTCTTCCCAGATTAGTATGAGAGTGTCGCACAGGACCTACCCGTGACCTCGCACATTGGGTCCTTCTCGGCCACGACCGCTTGGAATCATCAATGACATGAGGCCGTGAAGACCTCAGGAAGTAACGCCAAGCTGTAAAGCGGTTGTGTTGTAGGTCAGGGCTTCGTGAGAGAGTCATTGATTCGTTATGCTGAAAGAGTACTTAACGTTCAATACAGCTGCTCTTGTTGATTGAACTCGTCAACCATCAAAACATTCAACTTCATTTTACTTTGCAGGCTCAATCTTTCAAACATTCTAAACAACCACTGAATCAGTTCAAGCACCTGCAACTTCGTTACTTTTCCTTACCCTGACATCTATATTCCACCACCATCATGCGTTTCACTTCACCTAAGTTGAATAACCCACTTTCCACCACCCCCCTGTTTCCGCCACCCTTAATAGACCACACCGCCCTTTCAACCACTTAGAGATAGAAGTAAACAACTCGCTCAATTTTAATTCAATCAGTTTCCAAATTCTAACAAACTTCAATTATGCTTTTCGGCACTTGTGGCCGTTCAAAATGGCACTTCAGTTCAACAGGCCTCGAAAGAATGGGGTATTCCAAGGTCTACACTTCGAGATCGTATTGCAGGACGACAACCGCACCGAATTGCTCACCAATCAAAACAAAGACTCTCTATCTACCAAGAGGACGAACTGGCTAGTTGGGTTCTTTCTCAAGCCAATTTAGGCCTCCCACCGACTTATGAAGAGTTACGGACTTTTGCAGAAAGAATCCTTCAAGTTAAAGGGGACTCAACACAACTCGGGAAACACTGGGTGGCTTCTTTTCTCAAGCGGAACCCAAGGCTAAAGACTCAAAGAAGCTTTCGAATGGACTCAAAAAGAACCAATAGGGCTACAACTCCGGTAATCAAGTCTTAGTTCCAGTTACTAGCTCTCCCAGAGATTCAACAGATCAAGCCAGCTAATAGATGGAATATGGATGAAGCGGGTATAATTAAAGGCCAAGGAAGCAATGTCTTAGTCCTTGGAAGTGCCGAAAGTTCTCTAGTTCAAAGAAAAGACTCTGGTTCTCGACTTTGGACTTTATTTATTAAGTGTATTTCGGCTAATAGCAACTCTCTTCCTCCACTCGTCATTTTCAAAGGCAAATCGGTTTAACAATAACAATTTCCTCTTTAACTGGATCTATATAAAGATTGGCTATTTACAGCTACCGAAAATGCCTGGACTAGCAATTCAATAGTACTTAAATGGCTTCAAAAGATCTTTATCCTAAAGACCCAACCAATAGACTCAAAAGAAAAGCGACTACTTATTATAAACGGCCACGGAAGCCATATAATTACGGAATTTATATAGGAGTGCTTTCAAAACAACATTCTTCTGCTTTATTTACCTCCTTATACTTCTTACGTCCTTCAACCTCTTAATCTTGGAGTCTTTTCCTCTCTCAAGCATTCTTACCGCAAAAGACTTAATCAACTACACCAATGGGAAGAATCAACAACTGCTGGAAAGAGGGATTTCCTCGAGA
>JAGKQA010000323.1:0-24848 GCA_022609195.1 Plenodomus libanotidis
TTGATATTGCTCCCCTGTTATCTCTACTACCGTATTGCTAGCATAAACCCTCTGACACCTTCTATATACTCACGGGTATTTAGTGTGATCATTACAATAACCTTGTTTAATGCTTTTAATTGATATTATTAGTTAATAATAAATATGACATTATAAATTTATCTTAAATTTCATAATTATTATAAAAAGAGGAAGAAGATGGCCCGACAGAACCCCTAGCAGATTCTTCTCGGGTTACTCGTTCGCTAAAGGCTGCCCTGAATTGCCTGTGACCCACATATCACTCAACACCGGCCTCAAAAGGTTTCAAGAAGCAATGTAAAAATCAAACTGGCAGTGAAATGCCAAGCAAGATGTACTCCCTCTATCTCGATGAAGCTTTTGATGCCCAGAGGCTCGATGACGTCTTGCCATCAATGCTCACTAGCCACTTGTTCGATGCTGTGCTGCATTGTCGATGCAAGACGGAGGCACCCTCGTCTTCTTCGACCTTTGCTGGGCGAGCCGCACGCCAGTCGATGATATGCAAGATCAGTCAATTCCCTACGAAAAATGACTGACTCAGCAGCCACAGTCTGCGACGCTACTTGAACTCACTGCCATAGACTGCATGAGCCACCCCACATCCACAGACACTGCTCTGGGCAGTTTGACCTTGAAGCTGCCACTCGAGCCGGGCCAGAGCGTTGCGGTATCCCATGCCAGCCAACTTCTCGACAAGAAGGTGTGCGATGAAAGAGTGGTATACGAGATTTCTACCATTATCACGATGGAGACAGCAAGCAATATTTGATAAAGTCCAGAGGCCCGTCCAGTGTAAGCTGAAGGATTCCGAGACTTCAGGAGACGCTCGCACAAGATCTCGGAACCACATCATCTAGGCGATTATGTGACACGTTTACCGGGACTATATGGATATTGTTCTACCGTCCTTGGCCGAGGAAAGACGTGAGGCGCTTATTCAACGCTGGTGCGAGTGGTCGTGTAAGAACCTCAGGTCTCTCAAAGTGGTAGATTGGACACTGGCCTCATTGGCAAAGTCCTTTTAACGCAGAATCACAATACTGGCAGGGAAGAGCTTCTCAGGGGCAGCATCTCGGACAACATACTCAGGCTTCATGCCATGGGAGTGCCTGTTATGATTCGAAAGACGTTGTTGCGGTCGTTTTTCTTGAACATCGCCGTCTACAACAAGGACTCTGCATAGTCGTACAGCACCTTAGCCGAGGACTAGCTAAGTCTGCTCCACCCATCGACCGCATCGGATGCCGGTCAATACAATTCATCAAACTGACAAGTTCGTAGACGACCCATGAAAGAAGAATATGTTTTTGTGAGCGTTTTCACTGTTGACCTAGATTGGTTGTTCAACGACGGGAAAGCATGGACCTACAAGAACGAGCTTTTGGACGAAAAATGCAATGGTTCCTGGCGGCTATTCAGTAATTTTCACGCTGAAGGCATTCGCTGGACATGCGACTCTCACAATTGCGACTTCGTAGATCTTCACACCAAGAGATACAATTGAGAGTGGCTGTATTATCCGTTTTGTAAGTTGACGCACCCATAAGTGCCGCCCCCCTAAGTGGCCACCCCTGAAATCCCTCACCGCCACTCCAACCACCCGACTAAAGAAGAGAATTTCTCACTCAATTTTAATCCGATCAACTTCAAAACTTCAACACTCTTTATCATAACCTCGTGAAGTCGTAGACGTAAGACCAAATTGCTGCGGCACTCGTGGCTATTCAAAACGGCACATCAGTGCAACAGGCCTCGAAAGAATGGGCCATTCCAAGAACCACACTTCGCCATCGAAGATCTGGAGAACCACCACGCCAAATAGCCTACTAATCAAGGCAAAGACTCTCGATCTATCAAAAAAACCGATTAGCCAGTTGGTTCCTTTCTTAAGCCGATCTAGGCCTTCCACCACCGCATCAAGATTTACGGATCTTTGCGGAAAGAATCCTCCGAACCAAAGGGGACTCAACACAACTAGGAAAGCGTTGGGTTACCTCTTTTTGAAGAGGAATCCAATGCTTAAGACCCAAAGAAGCTTCCGAATGGACTCAAAGAGATTTAATGGGGATACTACTCAAGTAATTCAGTATTAGTTCTCCTTCCTAGCACTTCCAGAGATCAAGCAAATTAAGCCTTCAAATAGGTGGAATATGGATGAAGCCGGTCTTATTGAAGGCCTAGGGGATAATGGATTAGTCCTTGGAAGTGCTGAATCTAGTTCAGTTAAAATAGAAGACTCTGGGTCTCGCCTTTGGACTTCCTTCATTGGGTGTATCTCAGCCAGTGGCAACTGTCTTCCTCCACTCGTTATTTTCAAGGGCAAATCAGTACAACAGCAGTGGTTTCCTCTTCAAATCGAGTTATAAGGACTGGCTATTTACAGCAACTGAAAATGCGTGGGCTGATAACGCAACGGCACTTGAATGGCTTCAAAAAGTGTTTATTCCAAGGACTCAACCAACAGACTTAATAGAGAGCCGACTACTTATCCTAAATGACCACGGCCGTCATATTACCACAGAATTTATGTGGGAATGCTATCGTAACAACATCCTATTATTATATCTACCTCCTCATATATCCCACGTCCTTCAGCCTCTCGATCTAGGGGTCTTTTCGTCACTAAAGCGGTCCTATCGAAAGAGACTCGGTCAACTACATCAGTGGGAGGGATCAACAACTGCTGGAAAGAGGGATTTTCTCGAGAACTATCGTCTTTCTCGACTAGACGGTCTATCTAGTCAAAATATCAGATCTGAGTGGAAAGCGACTGGTCTTTGGCCCGTGGCACCGAGTAAGGCACTGCTGAGCCCTTTGCTATTGGACAACAGTATCAAAAGGACTCAAAATGATACTCAAAAGACCCCAGGGGAGTTGAAAAGTGCTCAATTTACACCCCTAAGGCTAACAGATATGGAACCAACGATCTGGTCAAAGCCACGCAAGTCTCAAGATCTGAGGGACCAGATCGACTTATTCAACAAGGACAGTCTGGCCAATCAAACGTCACGAAATCTCTTCAGAAAGGTTACAAAGGGCTTTGACGAGAAGGATCTGTTATTAGCACAAGCTCTGAAAAGGATTGAGGTGTTGGAAGCCAAAGTTGTGACTAGTCAGCCACAAAAGAGAAAGAAGGTTGAGTTAAGTCCGAATTCCAAGTTCGCCACGATTGGTGATATAACGCGCACCCAACAGGATGTTTAAGGGGCTGTAAATAGTGTCATTGAAGAGAGAGAAGTCGAAAGTAAAGTTGTGGAAGAGGACTGTATTGTAGTTGCCTAATTGAATTAGTTATGTTATGTTGAAGTTAGGGGGTGAGAAAAGTGGTGAGTATTTCAGGGGTGGCCACTTATGGGTGCGTCAACTTACATGTTAAGAGAAGGACTATCACGTGGGTTTAAAATGGGCGAAATTGGCTGCTTGCTGTGCGCTTCTGGTAGAAGGCTTCCACACGACGTGCACTGCTTCATTGCCATGAGTGGGCTGCTTGCTGACCAGCCGGGCCAATAGGTCGTACAATGGTCTACGCGAAGCATATACCCCGAACGCGAGGCGGCGCTGGGTTCTGGACTTGCACTGATACCCTCTTAAGATATAGTGGCAGCAGCCAAGGTGTACCTAATACTCGTTGGTTTGAAAGGCTTGCATCATATCCTCCGGTGTTCGCCGCAATGATGCCCACGAGAGTTGAACGCTGCTCGATGAACCACAAAAGCTTCTCCGACATCGTGTCCTTCGCTCTAGCAATGCTCCGTGATCAAACGAGCCATGAACCTACCAAATACCAGCTCGGCGCTTGCTTTTAATTGTGCCCAGAGCTGAAGCTGCGCGGCTATAGCGAGCCCAGACACAGATGGAAACTTGCCCAGAACTTAAATCGGTGAGGATCAGGCAGAGGCTCCCTCATTCTACTGTCCACAAGCCCACAATAGGCCATAAGAGTAGTGAAAAACGAAATTCTCTGGAAGACTGACTTCGAAGGCGCTCCGGAACTTTGGACCTACCAAATCTGCTGTCTGCTGTCTCTCGACCCACTAAGGCATGGTACGCTTCTCAATGGCAGATTCCTTGTCTGCCTCGCCTCCGGTGTACCATGTTAGTCCTCGAAGCTTGCCCTCCGCACCCTGCCTCGGACGAGCCGTGGCGTACTTTGACCAAACCTCGCGTACGGAGGGCAAAGCCGTCGCAGGCAAAAGAAATGTCCATCAATCTGCTTCGACTCCACTCATTGAGTATCAGAGGAAATTCAAGGAGGTCGTCGATGTGTCCCTCATAAGCCAGCACTCGTTTGTGTTTGCCCAAGCAGCTTCAAGCAGGACGTGTCAATGGCGAATTATTGCGAGCTGCCAGCGTCCAGCGCCTGCCCCCAAAAACGCATCTGCACAAGGAGGAATAGGAACGCACCAATAAACTTATCCTTGAACCACACATCACAGCAGCTGGTGGCCAATTTCCGGCCAGCTGCCGTGGCAAAGTGCAGTGCCAGCAGGAGTGATGAAGGGATGCTAGGTGCGCTGAACCCGAGAAATACCCCTGCCCAGATTGGTGGTGAATGAATTGTTCCCCATGCCATCACAAGCGAAGAGGCGAGCCGCAGGACATGGGCTTTGACGTACTGGGGTAGCTATCACTTCGGGCTCAGGCCGGGACGCCGGGTTGTTACCCACGGCCAAGGATCGGCTGGCGACAGCAAGGGTCGCAGGGATGAGCGGAGCGGAGGAGAAGGCCCACCAGAAGGAGTCTAAAATGAGGCAAAGACGGCAGGGACAGATTGATAGATTTGAAACGCAGAACCGTGTCTAATGGCAGATGAGATTCCGGGGATTGCAGTGTCATGTTTCGGTACAAACCGCTAGTCGACCAGTCACCCTAACCCTACCAACGTCCTCCTTCTTTGGCGCATGTCACTGTGAAGCTTCGAGCCCGCAAAACTATTTGATATGTGGCAAGACGCTGGACCTTGCGCTCCGTTAGACACCGAGATAGCTATGACCTGACTGCCACTCAGAGGTGCAACCTTATCGTGCCGTCAAAGCTGGAATCTTCGTAATCACGGCATTCTTGATTTTCCAATGCCATTAGTTGAGATTTTGTGCCTCGTTGTGAGATTCGAGTAATACGAGTAATACTCTGTCCCGATGAGACGGCAGGAAACCGGATCTCCCTTGGCCGTCTCTCACTGCTGCTTTTCACAACCGCTTACCTATTGTGCAAACACGTGCTTCTGAAGGGTGAACTACTCGCCACATTCCTACGTCCTCGAAAAACCACCCCAAAAGTCCCTTGCATCCATCGCATCATCCAAAGCTGCAGACATTGTGGCTTGGACAGAACCGAATGCCACACCACGGGTGCTTGCAAATGCCAGGTGGTGATCCGTTGCAAATAGTACGGGCGGCGGACTCCATGACAGGTTGACCCAAATACAAGAAACAATGCCTGATGAGGCAATAATTCCATCTTGAGATCGTTATTGGCGGACAGACATAAGAAAAGCAATCCCGTCCGGATTAGTCTTCCGTGACAAACCTGGAAGAGCTGATGCCAACCGGCAGTTGCAGAAGGACAAGTCAATGTCGAATCCGACCCATGCAAGCCGAATATTTCTTTTTGAACCCCAGAGAACGGGATTTTGCACAAATACGTGATGGCCCGAGCCGGAGATAGAATCACTGTTGCTTTTGCTTGGCCAGTGAACATTACGATGAACAATATGATTAATGGTTCTCATCCCTTTGTACCATTTGAATCTTGACCTCAGGTGATTCTCCATAATGACAAACACACGTCTCTTTGGATGATTCTTCTTGTCTTTGAGCTATGGCCAAGACGCAAGTGCATATCAGTACCCCTCACGCACAATTGTCGACCCCTGAGCCGCATGTGCCATGTCAAACAAACCCAGAGGATTAAGTAGGAGGTCGACAGGATGAAAATTTCCGATCCAAGAGTACTTGCGGACTATTTTACCTAGACTGGAGATTACTGCTCATGTCTTATCTGAAGAGCAAAATTGTGCTAGGATGAGATATCGAGTGGAGCCTGCAGGCTGCGGCACCAATGTGACATGGGTACATGCCTATGCATGCTCTTTGGGCAGATAATATCCTCACCGGTTTTGAGTCCAGGTCCAGGTCCAGGTGCATACAGAACACGATTATGAGTTCTCCAGCAGATTCAGAGACATATACCTGTGTTACCTGGGGCTCTTCCTCGTGAAATCCATACCCTTGAATGAGACCTGGATAATTATCGGCTAACTAAAAGTCGCGTGTTGCAATATCACGGAACAGTTCTTGCTAAGAGAAGTGAGCAGTGACTTTGGCTGCACAGTCCGCCAGTATCAGAGTAAGACGTCTCAAGATGGATTCAATGCACAATTTGCTTCCTGTGCAAATGTCCGACTAACGTAAGTCCCGTTTGTGATGATGAAAATACCGGGCTCCGAAGCACAAAGCCCGGCCATATGATATATCAAAAACAGGAATCCGTAGCTAATGCTGCAACGCTATCTTTACCGAATTAACTTACACTCACTCGCATAGGCACGCAATCTTGTGCTTGACAAACGCGCAGGCATGCACCAACACGTGTACCCCGGAGCAAGGCTCCCTTCCGTCAACGGAACATCGTCACCGATCTTCAAGAACAACGTTCACAATGCCACTATTGGAGAGCTAGGACACTTCGGTATGCATAAATCCTCAGCGACCTCAGCGTGCATAACACTCTCAACAAAAGGCGCTGGAATGATATTCTGCGAATATTCGTCAACTCAACAAATATCCATGAATGCAACGATTGCCACCCTCCATGCGGCTCACTGATGCAGGTATTTATCTACCGGTGCCGCTCTTCAGCTGCATAGGGTTGCATTCGCTCTTCACTAGAAAATGATCCGGCAAACTTGTTACTCGTCTCTGGTTGACCTCAACCACTTGAGCAAGGCCGGTCCACCCGCCAACCCGGAGCTGCATGAACGTTGCAGGGCAGGGCAATCGAGATTCGAGGATCAGTCTGAAAGGTGAGGGATTGGAAAATTGATATAACTCGTAAACATTTCGACGATTGGCTGTTCGTTGAAAAAGTTTGAGCGGATTGCCTAGTGGGAAAGTGTGTAGCAGCCCTAGCGACCACGACCCTGACTACGATGGTCCCTTGCACATCGCCTCAGATGTGACCATGCAGCCATGCAGCCATGCAGCCATGTAGCCTGGTAGTCTGGCAGTCCCGCAGTCCCGCAGTTCTGCCAGCTCACGGGTATCCTGCCCAGGTGCCAATCCAAACAAGGTTGATGACGGAACAGGGGCGAGTGAGCCAGGGCCCATGTTTGCTGGCCAGACCTGAACGTCATTGTGATTGCACCTGCAGGGCTGTGGGCCAGTGTGCCTGGATTGCAGAGTTGTTCCAACAGTGAACCTGGTGGTTAGTAAGTACCTGGGCATCAACGTAGCGTGTAGATGAGTATAAGATTTCTATCACTAGGCGCGGCTACGAAGTACTTGTGCAGAAGTTGAGAGCCGCGTATGTTAAGCACATTCCCGGACTTCAGCTCCGTTCGAGCAGGCTGCTCCTGGTCTGTCCGGAAATACGGACGAGCTCGCATATCCACTCTTGTGTCGGGGGACGGCGACAATATTCGCAGTTCTTGAGCAGCGCATGGCTCTATGGCAAGGTTCGGCGAACCTCAGGACCTGTCAGTCTGGTCGCGAAGCCAGAATTGGATAGTGCAAACCCTAATTTCATCAGCGCAATATTTGGAGAAGGCATTGGGGAGGCGGTCCTGCTTCAGTACGAAGTTCGTAGTATTGCAACCTCATGTGAAATACACGCCTCAACCAAAGAAACTTTCAACCTTGGAATGCTTAGTTGACTTGACACGGAACGTCTTTCCTCAGATTAGAAAGGCTTCAACCTTGAAATGTTTAGTTGACTCGGCGCACAGCCGCGGCCCTGTCCCATGTGCTGTGATGATTTTGAGTTCAAATGAAAGACAACGGCCTGCAGCGCTGCGGCGCTGAGCCAAGTTGGCATTGCGTTGCGCTATTGTAAGAATAAAGTAAGAATAAAGTACTCCTTCCGTGAAAACCAATTGATGGACCGTTTGGACGAATATTTTTTAGCACCGGCACGTCAGTGCGGCTCTAACTTGATGAGAACCCACCGCCAGATAGGGTTGCGACGACCCACCGGGGATGGCGCGTACAGAAAAATCCCGCCTGTGCCCTTCTGGCCCTCTACTGTCTGTGATACCACGCTGCCCGGCATGACGTTCTCTTGATCCGTCAAAAGCCGCTGTCACGCACACATGGGGGGTCCATTGGGGGTTCCAGCCTTTTGATCGACGCTGAAACTCCCGCAACTCAAATCGGACCCCACGGGCCGCGCCTCTCCCTTTCTGATTGCGGCTGATACTCTAGATACTCTGCCTGGGGTACATGTGTACCGTTGCATCGGACGAACGCCTTCGGCCAAATGCTCGATCGTGCACAAACGGTTCGGCAGGGATCTAGGTCTCTATGCAGTTGCAATGTTGTCGATCCCTAGGGATGGATAGCAATGATAGCCTTGGTATTTGCGCTGACGGTACCTCCGAGCCTTGGAACCTTGTCGGAAGTTCCTGAATTTTCGCGGTGTTTGCCCGCCTACCCCATGCCCTTCGCATTCGTGCCTTGCAGTTACAGAAAAGTTTAGACAATCTTGTTTACAGATACCGCCAGAAGGCTGCCGTGACTTGTCACTTCTGTGCGTTTCGAGAGCCATTGTTCCCGAGCGGATGTACCGATGCATCCCGGTTCGATACTCGGCCATAACGGCACTGAAGCGAGACCCACCTACACGTGGATGTTGCTATCTTTGATTGGGACGTCCAAATTTTGGTTGCTGATATCGCAAAATGCGACCCACCCGCCCAGCAAACACACTGTCGGATCGTGAGCATCCTGGCAATATGATGAGCGAACCTCGCGAGTATACTTCCGCCGGTCTGCTGCATCTCGAGCAGGGCATCGCGCAGGGCCTTGCGCTGGAAGTACCCATGTCATGAGTGTGATGAAGTCAAGAAGACCCTTGATCAAACGGACTTACTTCTTGTCGATCTATTGTTGGTCTCTCCACACACACGCACGGTGTGTCTAATTTGCAGTGGCAGACGCTGGGTCTGAGCTCCGAAAATTGGAGCATTGCTTTGGCCTAGCAAAGTATATTCAATTTTGGGCGTGCAGATGAGTTGCCACGATGCGTTCATGGTTGCTCGCTTGTGGCTGTATAATATGCCTGAGTCCTGTCATCGACTGCCTCTATCATTAGGTTTTGTCTTTTTTTGTAACTCACAGATACTGCCCTGATCTGGCATCTCACCTTGGCCCATCATGCCAGTGACTGGTTATAGTTTGTTGTTGCTTGTCAGCACCTGCTTCACTGTCATCCTTGGAATGAGATATGACCCCACCGAATCATTGTGGAATCTGAACCAAAATGAGACCGCTACTGATCCCCTCGACTACTGGGGAGAGTGGGAAAACCACACCTACCACGCCTCTCCGGACAACTGGAGGATCCCATTCTATACCTTGTCGCTCGACCGCTACGCCAACGGAGATCCTACCAACGACGAGGCCAACGGAACAAGCTTTGAGCATGACTGGATGAGCAATCAGTTCCGCTTCGGTGGTGATGCTCAAGGTCTCATCAATGACTTGGACTATATTCAGGGCATAGGGATCAAGGTCATCTATGTCGTGGGGAGTCCCTTCATCAACCAACCATGGCAAGGCGACGGATTTAGTCCTCTAGACCTGACTCTCCTGGACCATCATCATGGTCAGATCGAGGACTGGAGGAACCTGGTCACTGCCATCCACGATCGTGGCATGTATTGCGTGATGGAAAACACAATGGCGACGTGAGTATGGTCGATGTGTCGAACTACAACATGATGAGACTGACGTTGCTGTGTGCAGCATGGGTGATCTGCTAGGCTTTGTTGGCTATGCAAACGATACCGCTCCCTTCGCATGGGACGAGTACGATTACTTCTGGAAGAGTGATAGAAGGTATCTCGACTTCGAACCAGGCGACGAGACCAACACCACCTGCCAATACCCACGCTACTGGGGCAACGATGGCTATGCTCTGCCAAACATCACGGCCCTAGAGACGGAGTGCAGGGAATCCGAATTCTCTCTTTATGGCGACCTGGCTGGTACAGCTGCGACCGGATCTGTGCCGGTGTGGCAGAACCAGCTGTCCAAGTTCGATGCCGTGCAAGATCGACTACGAGAATGGCGACCCGATGTCCTCGCGAAGATCATGCATTTCTCTTGCATTCAGATTGCCTCCTTGGATCTCGATGGCTTCCGAATGGATAAGTCGTTGCAAACGAACTCGGACGCCTTGGGCGAGTTCTCTCAGTACCAAAGAGAGTGCGCCAGGAGGTACGGCAAGGAGAACTTCCTGATCATCGGAGAGGTTGTCGGAACCGACGCCATGAGTGCCATATACTTCGGACGGGGGATGGAACCAACTTCGTATGGCACCAACTTTACCGAGGCTGCGATGGCGACCAACATCACAACCGGTACCGAGTACACTCGCGACTTTGGCCTCTCAGCACTCGATGGAACTGCATTTCACTATGCCATTTACGGAGCAATGACAAGATTCTTGGGGTAAATTACTTCTCTGCTTTGCTTCCCCCCAGTAGACATATGACTAACACCTTTCGTCAGCCTTGATGGTCCGGTCGGAGAGTATGGCGTTGATTTTGTACAATTCTGGCATGACATGATGGTGGAAAACGACCTTGTCAACGCAAACACCGGCAAGTTCGACCCCCGCCACCTCTTCGGAGCAGCGGGTCAGGACGTTTTCCGCTGGCCCGCTCTTGAACAAGGCACCGACCGGCAACTTCTTGCTCAATTCATCACATTCTTGATGATGCCAGGTGCACCGCAGCTCTTTTGGGGCGAGGAGCAAAGCCTATCCCTTATGGACTCTACCTCACCGGACTATTTGTACGGACGACAACCGATGAGCTCGAATCGTGCATGGCACATCCACGGCTGCTATGCTGCTGGGTATGAGACCTACGTCGACCTCCCACTTGGCCCTGCACTTTCCGGCTGTAATGATGACACAAATGCACTCGACCGAAGTAAGTACTGATGCCCTCTCATTCTGGCATGACCCACTGCACGAGAACATGGAGACGATGACTGGATATGCCACCACCGCGAGATCCATCTGATCTAGCGTCTGCATTCACTGACCAAGCAACAGAGGACCCCTCTCACCCCGTGCACAGTATTGTCAAAAGGATGCTTGAGCTGAGACGCCAATATCCCGTTCTCAATGACGGTTTCCACCTCGAAACGGTATTCAACCAAACCCGGGACGTCTATTTCCCGGGCAGTGACGGAACACCGTCGCCCTTCGGGATCTGGTCAATCTACCGTTCAGGCCTGGACGCTGTACAGAACCTGACCGAGAACGGTGAAGGGAATCAGGGCGTATGGCTCGTCTACAGCAATGAGAACGTGACCAAAGACTATGATTTCGACTGCCAAATTGAGGGTAGTGCCTTGCTCTCTCCATTCGAGGCCGATGTCACGGTCAAGAGCCTCTTCTATCCATACGAGGAGTACACATTGAACAGCTCGAGCACATCTGCTGGGTGCTTGTCTGCTCTCACCCTGCCGCCGTACGGCTTCAAGGCCTTTGTTCCTGTTGTTGATTTTGTTACTCCCATTCCTACCATTACAGGTGTTACGCCTTCTCATGATTCGAGAATCGTGGCAGATGTTGAGCTGGGCCAGCAACAGAACATTTCGGTTGAGCTTCGGTTCTCAACATCAATGGATTGTGACTCGGTTAGCAACAACCTGATCATCAACTCGACGACTCAAGACGGCATTACTGCTCGATTGGCTAAGGACTCCATCAGCTGCGACACCGTTGACGAGAGCATTACCACATCATTGGTAGGAGAGCCAGCCACGACCTGGAAATTTTCAGCCACTCTTCAAGATGTGTCTCATGGAGTCCACACGTTCACTGTGAAGAATGCATCGACATCCGAAGGAACGCCCACAAACTCCAACGACCGCTTCATGTTCCGCCTGGGCGACATCTCAAATCCTATGGTATTTTACGCCGCTAACTACTCCTCGACTCTCCTGCACCGTGATGGCGACTCAGGTTCCTTGTTTATCACCCCTCAAGCTCCTGGTGCCGACAAGATCCGATACTCGACGACCTGGGGATCCTCCTGGAGCTCCTGGGTTAGCTACACCGGAGACAATGTGACATTGGAGGAATTAGAGTGGTCTGGAACTAACTCTCAGAAGTGGGACGGACACCAGTATGTTATTCATCTTTCAAACCCTTCTTCCGCACATAACATCCGACCAACTCTTTCTGTGGCTTCTCTGACAACAGATATCATAGCGTTGTGGTGCAATTCTGGAGCCGAGCCGCAGGATCCGCAGAACAATTCCAGCATGGCGATCTGGACCAGACCATAAGTCGACGTTGGCCACACGCATACGTGCTGGGCTCGTGGAACCAGTGGGGCTACGACAATGGCCTGACCACAGCGATGGATCTGACGTCAAACGGCACCTGGGCGCTTAATCTGGCGGTTGAATGGCCCACGAACACAACAATCAACATCTGGGGCATGAACCCGGATGGCTACCCTGACAAGACCATGCAGTACGGCGACGTCGACAAAGATGGGATTCTCGACTGGCTCTCTCCAGTCACTCTTCAGAAAAACATCATCGAGATTCCTTACAGCCCCGGATGGCCCTACTCCGCCTGGAAGCTCGTAGTCGACGACGCCACCAACCATTACACCCTTAACAAGACGGGCTCTGCTTGGCATCACGCCTTAATCGCCGCCTTGCTTTTTGCCATGCCGCTCATCACTGCATGTCTCGCGGTCTGGGCCTTCAAAACGTCCTTCTACGATGTCAAGGTCAATCTTGTCGGCTTGGCTGTAGCCACTGGATTCCCTTCCGTGGCCTTCGTTGCCTCTCATTTCAAACGCAAGGATGTTAAGAGCGATGCTGTCGTTGCCCAGGAGCAAGCCCGCACAGTTTTGATTGCGACTATGGAGTATGAAATCGAGGATTGGGCCATCAAGATCAAGATCGGCGGGCTCGGAGTCATGGCCAGTCTGATGGGCAAAGCACTCAGCCATCAGAATCTCATCTGGGTGGTGCCATGTGTGGGAGGCATCGACTATCCGGTCGACACTCCGGCTGAGCCCATGACGATCAGTGTGAATGGTTGCCAGTACTTGGTCCAGGTTCAGTACCATCGCCTACGCAACATTACTTTTGTGCTTCTTGATTCCCCTGTCTTTCGCGGCCAAAGCAAGGCTGTGCCGTACCCGGCTCGTATGGATGACCTCGAGTCTGCCATCTACTATTCGGCCTGGAACGCTTGCATCGCTGAGTCCATCAAGCGCTTCAACCCGGTATGAACCTCCGCGTACCCTTGTTCACATCAGTCCTCAGCTAATCCAGAGACAAAGGATCTGTATCACATCAACGATTATCACGGCACTTTAGCTCCGCTCTACCTCCTACCCCAGACAATTCCAGTGTCTTTGTCCCTGCACAACTCAGAGTTTCAGGGCCTTTGGTCTCTGCGCTCGGTCAAGGAAATGCGAGAAATCTCCAGCGTCTTCAACTTGCCCAGAGATGTGATCAAGGCTTATGTCCAGTTCGGAGAAGTTTTCAACCTTCTTCACGCTGGCGCCAGTTATCTTCGCATCCATCAAAAAGGTTTCGGCGCTATTGGTGTGTCGAAGAAGTATGGAACGCGAGCACTGAAGCGGTATCCCATCTTCTGGGGGATCAGCAACATTGGCTCTCTACCCAACCCTGATCCAGCTGACATGGGTGAGTGGGATGGGAAGCTGCCTGACCCCAACACTATCGAACTCGACACAGAAGCCGAAGCAGCCAGAGGCGACTTGCGACTCCAAGCCCAAGAATGGGCGGGTCTCAATGCGAATCCTAACGCCGAGCTATTCGTTTTCGTGGGCCGTTGGTCCGAGCAGAAGGGAGTGGACCTGGTAAGTGCCTTATTGCCATAAGCTTATCGACATTTTACTAATATCCTCTTCAGATTGCCGATGTTTTTCCTGCGCTACTGGACAAAAATCCAGATGTTCAGCTCATCTGTGTGGGGCCTCTGATTGATTTGTATGGCAAATTCGCAGCTCTTAAACTTGCGAAAATGATGGAGCGCTATCCAGGGAGAGTGTACTCGAAGCCCGAATTCGTGGCCTTACCACCCTTCTTGTTCAGCGGTGCTGAATTTGCACTCATTCCCTCTCGTGACGAGCCTTTCGGCCTCGTAGCCGTTGAGTTTGGTCGCAAAGGAGCACTCGGCGTCGGATCAAGGGTAGGAGGACTTGGTCAAATGCCAGGCTGGTGGTATCCAATCGAGGTAAGTAATCTAATGTTTGAAATCACATCACATTCACCTCAGGCAGATACTCCGGTACACTGATTTTCGAGTCTTCGCTAACATCCTCATCAGTCTATGTCCCCAAAGCACTTAGTTCGACAGTTCAAGTCCGCCATTCAGTCAGCCCTGGCTTCTCCCCATGATATCCGCGCCCTCATGAGAGCGCGCAGTTCAGTCCAGCGGTTTCCCGTGGCTCAGTGGATCACGGACCTCGAGACACTTCAGAGCACCTCGATCAAGCTGCACAAACAAGTCGCGAGTAAACCCAAAATGTCATTGTCGATACCTGGCACCGGAATCTCAACGCCCACCCTTTGGCCAACGACGCCAGGATCAAGCAGAGCACCGAGTCTCTTCAGGTCATCTCGCCATACAGAGCTTGAGCCTCCCACTCCTGGCGGCCGCTCACCAATGCCTTCACTGCCTGGAACAGCTTTCCCAAGCAGAGTTCCGAGTCCAGAGCGAGAGCGGCGTCCATTGACTTCGGGTCAGTCCGGTCCGTCGTCAGGCGCAGTCACCCCTGTCACTGCTCGCAGTATGCCCAAAGGCGCTCTGACCAGCGTGCTTGGCTCCCGTCTCATGGCTCTTACTGAAATCGAGAACCGAAATGGGGACAGCGGCCAAAGTGCGGCTCAGGGGACCCAACATTCTGAAGATTCGGACCGTGAGCGGCAGGCCGGGTCTAACAGAGATTCTAACGGCAGCACGGCAGTCCCATCTGACCACGAACTCCATACGCTAGCGGAAAACAACATGTCCTCGCTCACCCTCGACACAGTGGCTGGTGGCCGAAAGGATTTCAAATTGCAGAACGTGGATCCTTTCTTCAACGACCCGAGTGGCCGCTACTATAGCGACTTCGAGAAGCACCTGGACGACCATATGGAAGACCTCTCCTCGGACAAATTGTGTGTCGAGGAGTACTTGAAAAAAAGTGAGAAAGACTGGTTCGGCAAGTTTTATGATGTCAAATTGGGCAAGCCAGTCATCAGAGATGCGCCGGATGACGGCTCCGTGGATGAATTCCAGCTCAACCACGATCATGTCGCGCCGACTCTGCTCAAGAAGTTCTTGCAGAGGAAGATAGGCGATTGGCCCGTCTACACATTCCTGCTTGCCTTTGGTCAGATCATTTCTGCCAACTCATGTAAGTTCCTACCCTACGCAGCTTTTGGAATCGTGCTCCTTGTATCGATTTTTGATGACTGACCTCGACTGCCACAGATCAAATCACATTGTTGACGGGCCAAAATGGCCAGACTGCTTCGAGACTGTATACAATCTCTTCCATCTTTCTCGGCGCCACCATCGTGTGGTGGATCCTTTCCCGCCACATCCGATCCTACATCCTCCTTTCCGTGCCCTTCCTGTTCTACGCCGCTGCATTCTTCCTCCTTGGAATGACACCGTATTGCCAAACTATCACATCCACTACTTGGGTGCAGAATGTTGCCTCCGGACTTTACGCGTTCGGCTCAGCAAGTGGCTTCCTCTTCTTCACCCTGAATTTCGGCACCGAAGGTGGTACGGCAGTCCGCGCTTGGGTCTTCCGTGCTTGTGTCATTCAAGGCATCCAAGGAATGTACATCGCAGGTCTTTGGTACTGGGGCGACTACATCTCTTCCCTGAGCAACAGCGGTGCTACCATCACCGCTCTCACTACCGCATCACCAGTGGTCTCGGCAGTCACTGTTCCCCTCGCCGTCTTCATCTTGGCCGTCGGTGTGATCCTATTCACAGGGCTGCCTGACGCATACCGGTCGAAGCCTGGTAATGTTCCTGCCTTTTACTCGTCCCTTCTAAGACGCAAGGTTATTGTCTGGTTCTTGGTGGTGGTAGCAATTCAGAACTTCTGGCTATCCGGACCGTACGGCCGCAACTGGGCATACCTCTGGTCGTCTACCCACACGCCCGCATGGAGCATCGCCGTCCTCCTCATCTTCTTCTTCGTTGTTGTCTGGGCACTCATGCTATGGGGTTTGGCCAAGATATCCAGCGAGCACTCATGGGCTTTGCCACTTTTCGCCATCGGTCTGGGGGCTCCCCGCTGGGCACAAGAGCTCTGGGGCACTTCGAGCATGGGACTCTACCTACCCTGGGTCCTATCCGGCGCCAGCGACCCAACTGCTCGTGCGGTTGGTGCTCTCGTCGGTCGCGGTCTTTGGCTGTGGCTGGGCGTGCTTGACACACTGCAAGGCGTCGGATTTGGCATGATCCTTATGCAGACACTGACACGGGTGCATATGGCAGGTGCCATTGCCTGTGCTCAGGTGGTTGGGTCCGCTTTCACCATTCTTGCACGGGCGAAAGCTCCCGATGCGACGGGGCCTGGCACTGTGTTTCCCAACCTGGCGGTTGATTTTATGGAAGGAATTTCGCATGCGACTTTCTGGGTCGCGCTGCTGATGCAGCTTGTTGCAGCGGCTGGATTTTTCTTGTTCTTCCGTAAGGAGCAGCTTTTCAAGCCTTGATGGTTACATTTCTTCTTTCTTATTTTCTTAGGGATATTTAGACGGACGGACGGCTCAATTGAATGCCTCCTATGTGATATGAAGTATATGGACAGGCATATCGGATTAGATACCAGATAACACTGGAGCGTACAAGGCACATTTCGTATATCAACTTCTAGAATATGGTGGTGAGACTGAGAGTATTACCCACTCAAATTAGTGTTAACGCAAAAGCCTCCAAATTCGAAGGTGTGACACGAAGTGGTGACTTCAACTTGCACAGTTGCAACTCAGCAGCTACGAATTGCGGTGATACTGTTTTCCTATCCTTACTAGGTGTCGAGGGATACGGCTTCCAGGCTTTTTCCCACTGATATCTGTTTTCTGTTCCTGGCGTTTCTGTTCCTGGCGGAACAGATGTCAATGGGGGAACAGTTGTTCAGCATTAGCACTCTTCACGGATTTCGTGAACTTGGTTAGATGAAGCTTGGGCGGGCCAAGCCGCACATCCAACTACGGAAGGAAAATAGTCTTCACGCTACCTATTGCGCCACCCGGCCTTTTGCTATCCACGTCCGCTGTTATAGCCCATATCCTCAAAATTTTATCTTCATACGAGGATTCAGCCGTGTAATGATAATCCTCATCATCGAGCAAGTATATCATCCCGGCAGTACTGCTCTAGCAGCTCGATTCTGGCTCTGAATTTTTGGCTGATGTATCGTTCCGCGGCCACGATATTGCATGGGAACTTTGGTGATACCCAGTCCAGCATCTAGGGACTTGGTCATGTGGCTATATCCACGTATGAAGAAAACTTTCCGACATCATGAGAAGAAATAGCAAATGTGCATAGCAAAAGGCCGGGTGGCGCAATGGTAGCGTGTAGGACTCCTAGAAAGAGTCAGATATCCTGAGGTTGTGGGTTCGAGTCCCATCTCGGTCGACCACATTTTGTTTCTTTTGAAATCTTCATCTCCATTAAAGGGTTGTGAATATTTCGGTATTTGGTCATTTAAAGAATTTGTGGTCCTGAGATGGGGAGGCAGACGTGCATTTCGCCAGTCGCTACAGGGGTGTGCCGACAGGATACCCTTGCTACGCTAGCAGCGCTAGTGCCGGCGCCACTTAAACAACACCACATCTTGTTTTGTCGAACCAAGGATTTACACATTGTAATATTCATTTTGACAGGCTGCATATTTGGTGCTTATGATCCAATTTTGGAGTCTCAGAGAGTAAAACGTACAGATTCCAACAGTATAAGCGAGATCTCATCGGTGTCCCGGCCCGAACCGCAGAGACGCATTTATTAATACTTACAGGGACGACATAAACAACTTTAGTTTGTTTTCAATTATTACGTCTTTTTAAACTTTATTAATATAAATAAAAGGAAGCCCGTAAGTTTCAAAGACTTCTGGTATTATTATTACTCATAAAAATATATATAAATTTTATTAAATAAGGAAAATAGTAAAAAAGACGTATTAATAGGTTTTATTAAAAGTTAAACTACCTAAGTATTTAGATACTCGTTGAGTAGAAAAAGCGGCTGTCTTATCGGATATACCGGTCTTATAAGGCTATATTAGCAATATAAGTGCCCTTATCGGGGCCCGGATTACAGGGGCAGCGGGCGTAGATGGTGTATGAATAGTGTGCATTATTACGGGGCGATGATAATTTCAAAGGATGTTTGGTCCTGAGAATCTTGCGCCGCTTCCAGCAAATAGGCTCGGAAATGACCCAAAGCTAAGTTACAATGGTTAATGGCGATAGTATTGTGTATATACCTAGGCATTGGCGCAAGTTTTTCAGCTCGGCTGCAGCAATCCAGACCGCCGTCACGGTAGATGCTCAGCTAGGATAGCGGCCCCCATTTTGAGCAGACATTTAAGTGTGTTATATCTCCCTTCCGCTGCGGCCGCACGCAGTAGTATATATCCCTTGGCTGATTTGATGTTGACCACAGAGCCTTGATCTGCAAGGGCCCGGACAGCTTCGTTCTCGCCAGCTTCGGCCATACAATATAGAGGCGTGAATCCCTAAAGATCAGTCCCCTCCATATCTACTCCCGCTTGTGTGAGAATTGTAAAAATTTAGTAATGACCCCGGACAACGGCACGGTGCAGAAACGTGAGCCCCTCATCGTCGAGTGTCGCGACACAATCTGGCGAGGCTCGGAGAACGTCTTCAACGAGATCTACGTTGCCAAAGATAATCGCGGTTACGTAGGCCCTGTTCCTGTTATTCGCACTGGGATGCAGGAAGGCTGGGAGTCGAAGCACCCCCGGCGGAAATGGCACCACCTTGGCAGGCGTTGATCTTGTAGTCTGCATTCGACAGCTATATCTTTCCTAGCTCGAGGGATCCTACAAAGCTGCTGAGTTGTTCCAAATCTTCCAAGCGTTGATCTGTGGTCGATCTCAGTGTTACTGTAAAGACTGGTTCGAATAAGTCACAAACAATTTATTAAAACACCTAGACAATTAGAGGGCTGAAGTAGGTGCTGGCCAGGGCCGTGACTCGATTTCAGCGCACGATTATATTCAGCAACACATAAATGTAGATAATCGCCCGCGGTAATCCGATTGCACTCATTCAGGGCTAGATTTATTCATCGCGACCGATCGCCCCCTTTGCAATTCTAAACCAACTCCACCGCTGGTAACCATCATTTCCCTCCGTCCCACCCAAGTGGGATGGCTTGGCACGGAGATATGGACCGGCGCCCCTGTCATCTCCATACCCACTGTGTGTATATTATAGCGGCTTCGTAATAAATTCCACAAATGACAAGGCAGAGCGGTGACTCGGTGAGTCTAGGGAATCCGCGGGATTTAATCCCATGAATAGCTTCCAAAATAATGGGCACACATATATAGGCAACATCTGCGATAGAACTAAGGTTGCGAGGTTATGCTGTATTCAGCTTCTCTTTCCTTACAGCACGGATAACTCCTGACGTCCAATTTCGGCCGCCGCAAATATGTTGTCGTTGAAGCTTTTGGGTGTGACCCTTACCACCGTGCTGGCGGCCGATATCTACGTCTCCCCGAGCGGGACCAGCAGCGGCACGGGAACC
Source organism: Plenodomus libanotidis (assembly GCA_022609195.1). Classification (NCBI taxonomy): domain Eukaryota; kingdom Fungi; phylum Ascomycota; class Dothideomycetes; order Pleosporales; family Leptosphaeriaceae; genus Plenodomus; species Plenodomus libanotidis. The sequence goes on from JAGKQA010000323.1 coordinate 20,050, forward strand.
CTCGCTAGCCCCTACGCCTCCATCCAGTCCGCCGTCAACGCTGCTGCGGCAGGTGACAAAATCTACCTCCGTGGAGGAACCTACAAGCCCACGACCAATATTTCTGTAAAGAAGAGCGGCACGGCTAGCGCGTATTATACCCTCACGGCATATGGTAGCGAGTCCGTGATTATCGACGGAGAAGCCTTGACGGGGACCCCAGCAGCGCTCGATGCGTCCCTTGCCACGGCGGATCGGGGCGTCTTGCACTTCCAGAACGCCAACTATTGGAATGTATCCAAGATTACGTTGACTAACGGGCCCTACGGAGTCTACATCCAGGATTGCTCGAATAACATTTTCAGCCAGATCGTCACCCACGACAATTATGAAACGGGCTTCCACATGCAGGGGACACTGAGCAACAATCAGGTCCTCTACTTGGACTCTTATATGAATCGGGACCCAAGGAAGAACGGAGAGAGTGCAGATGGGTTTGGATGTAAGGAGGGTAGTGGGACTGGTAACATCCTGAAAGGTGCACGGCTATGGAATAATGTCGATGACGGCCTGGATCTCTGGTAAGTGCTTTATTTCTTTCCGTCCTTGGCAGTCAAAATATGAGCATGGAATTAAGTGCGCTCTGTATTGCAACTGTCGGATATACCTATAAGACTAACGCGCCATGAAGGGAGTTCAAGTCTGCCTTCACCATACAAGACACTATTTCTTGGGGCAATGGCTACAACCACTGGGACTTTACCAGCTTCGAGGGTGATGGCAACGGCTTTAAGCTCGGGGGCGGTGACGCGGCGGATATCGGCCCTGCCAACCACATCATCACCAACAATATCGCCTTCGGCAACGCGGCCAAGGGCTTCACCGACAACAAACAGACGGGAGTATTTACGTTCACGCGCAATACAGCATGGAACAACGGCGCGGTGGGATTCCAGATGACGACGGCCACCGGTACCCTGAAAGCCAACCTGGCCGCACTGAACCAATACGTCACGACGACAGCTTCGCAGACGAGTCTTACAGGTGTGACTTCAAGCGGCAATTCGTGGGACTCGAGCACGACATACTCGAATAGTAGCTTCAAGAGTGTGGACAGTAAATTGGTCCAGGGCACCAGGAACACTGACGGGACGATCGCCGCGAGCAGCTTCTTGCTTCCAACATCTGGGTCTGCTATTGGAGCGACAATTACCTAGATCCTTGGTCGTAAGGACGAGGTATCAGGCAGAACCAAGAATCACTTGCCAACAAACTCGTCTGAATTGAACGTTTCTCAGAGCCAATCTTTTCCATGTGTACTTACCTATGTAGCTTGTTGATGTGCTCTGAACCTGACTGGCGAGAAGGTGCATGGTCTTAAATTAATATCCGATTGCCAAACAACTTGGCCGATTTTCTATCAATGGATTTTCGCCCAATTTTACTACAAATTTACAGGGACAGTTTGTCATTAATTGCAAATAGTGTAGGGTACGTGAACTGCAAAGCGTAAACAATTAATTGGGTCCTGTTAACGATTCCTATTTATAGATTTATGGTAAGAAAGGATTTCTGAAAACAATTATTGGCAAGCTTTCCCTAATGGACTCGTCAAGCCTCCGTCACGCATGCTTCTTCTACTAACAATTCTGGGCGTTTGTCCTATATACTAATCATACTGGCCTGAACATAAGCCTTCTTTACTAACAACTCAGGCTATCAACGAGGCCTGCTCTACCAACAGTCCAGGCCTCACATTAGGTCTCTCTTACAAGTAGCTAAGCTGCCCATTAAGCCTCCTCCGGGGCCCGTCAATAAGACCTGCTCTACCAGCAGCTCAGGCCTCCCTTTAGGCCTTCTCTACTGGCAGACTGCTCTACCGATAGCTCAGGCCGTCAATGAGGCCTGCTGTACCAGCAGTTTAGGCCTTCTTTTGGGTCTTATTTACCAGCAGCTCAGATCATCAAGAAGGCCTTCTCTACCAGCAGCTCAGGCCGCTTCTCTCCTATCAATCGAGGCCCTGGTACAGGCCTGCTCTACCAGCAGCTCAGGCCGCTTCTCTACTAGCAATCGAGGCCGTGGTACAGGCTTTGTTTACCAATAACTGCTCTACCAGCAGTTCAGGCTGCACTTTAGGCCTTCAATAGCAGTAATCCCGCAGGCTCTACAACTCAAGCCGCACAGCCTCTCTGTCAGTGACCCAAGCCACCCAAGAGGCCCTATCTAAAAGCAGTTCAGGCTCACAAATGCCTTCAAAGGTTTTAGGCAGCGAGTCACTTTTCCGACACCAACACTACTTGAAATTTCAACACGCCACAACACAATGAATCCACAATGTCAGTTCAAACACAAGAAGACCGAATTATCCTAGCGATCGAGGCGATTCGAACGACGCGAGAAAAACTAAACCAGCAACATGTTGCCGAGATCTACAAAGTCCCCTACTCCACCCCTCGCGAAACGACACGCATCCAAGACCATAAATTCGATCCGATCGAAGAGCAAACGCTTATCCGATATATAATCGATCAAGATCCAAGAAGGATTCCTTTGCGACTGTCTGGCGTAGAGGATATGGCTAACCTCTTATTAGCGTCGCGCAATGGCAAGTCTGTTGGCAAGCACTGGGCTCGACGGTTTGTCAGCGCGCAACCCACTCTCAAGACCTAGTTCAGTCGTCCTCATGACTACCGAAGGGCTCTTTGAGAAGATCCAGAAGTTATTGGGAACTGGTTTGCACTGCTCCGCAATATGATGGCTAAGTACGGGATCCAAAAGGAGGAACCATACAACTTCGACGAGACCTGTTTTATGATGGGCATGATAACAGCATTAATGGTTGTTACATGCGTTGATAGATGTGGAAAGGCCAAATCTGTGTAGCCTGGTAACCGTGAATGGGCAACGGTCATTAAATGTATCAATCCAACGGGCTGGTGTACCCCGCCATTCGTGATCGTTTAAGGTGCCTACCACCTCGCAAGCTAGGCTATAGAGTTGGGGTTTCCGGGAAACTGGGTGATTGAGCCTACCTTAAATGAATGGATGGATAATCAAACTGGTCCAGAATGCGTTCGGCATTTCGATAAACATATCAAACAATATATAAAGGGTATATACCGGATGGTAATATTAGATAGCCATAAGAGCCATCGATCAGCCGGGTTTAATCAATGCTATAAGGAGAATAATATTATTACTATTAGTATGCCGCCGTATTTATCTCATTTGCTTTAGCTACTAGATATTGCATTATACTCGCTCTTAATGCGTGCATATAGTAACCAGATCAGTCTCTTTAACAGGGCCTTTATTAACCACATTACTAAGTCCGAGTTCTTCGTCGCATTCCTAGCATTATATGCCAAAGGTTTTACAGAGGAAACTATTAAATCCGGATTCAAAGGAGCTGGTAAATTACCTTGGGACCCAGATTAACTAATCTCTAAACTGGATATCCACCTTTACACGCCTACACCGCCAATATCCCGTCCAAGTACGTCCCATGAATGGGAGTCGCAAACGCTATTTAATCCTTAATAAACTATTCAACAACCAAATTTTATAAAAAATCGAATCTCTTTCCATTAGAATAGCTCTTTAATTAAATATAATAAGTCGTTATTCCTAAGGAGTTTTTAAGGGCTATTAAAGGCAAGAGAATAATACGTAATTACTTTAATATAATCTCCTTTAAAACCTATTTATTAAGCAATACTATAAATACTAATTATTATACTTTTAATATAACTAGTTATTATTAAGTAATAATTACGCTTAAAAATCACTAAAGGTAATAAAGTATAATTGTCCTTAAATGTATACTTTAAAATTATATTTACTTATAATTTATTTATAGTTTTAAGGTATATAACGAATAGGTTTCTTTGAAGCTAAAGAGTTAATAATAAATTAATTATTTATAACATCTTATATTAAAACTATTTTATTAAGGTTATAAATATACTTTAAAAAAACGTTAAAGTATTAAGACGGTTAAAATAATATTATTAGCTAAAAATGCATTATTAATACATCTTTTTTTTTGGTTTTTTTTTGGTTTCATTACTTACATGAAGGCCGTTAGGCCTATGGCAAGGCAGCTATCTAAAGCTACTAGTACTATAAACTACAGGTATTGCCGCCCCTTAACAGACTAGTCCCCCCAGTCTAGAGACAACCTATATATCCTACTAACACTATATCTTCCACGGGGATTCAGAACGTAAAAAGACCGTTTGTAGCCGCAAGGCTAAAATCCAGTAAAACAATAAAAGAAAAGGCCTTATCCACCATTAACCTCATCACTATCCACAAGCCGTCTAGTAGCTGTAATAATAGCTAATAAATCCTTCCGCCCAGCCTTTGTACAAAAGAGATTGTTGAGTTCCCAGGTCCCACCAGACCTTTTGAGTCGTTGCCGCTCGTTTTTATAGTAACTGCAATGCAGTATATTGCCGCTCGTTTTTATAGTGACTGCAATGCAGTATATAGTGCGTTGCAGTATCTACAGCCCCGCATTCGCAGTAGGGGCTGTTAGATCGACCAATCAGATATAGGTATTTATTAAACGGGCCTATCCCCGTTTTTAACTAAATATAAGCAGGCCAAAGCTTGCCTATATCAGTCAACGGCTTCATACTAAACTGTAGGGATTCCTGACTAATCTGACGATATTGCCGTCCTAATCCGGGAACGTCTACCTGTTGCCTTGCTTCCCACTTGTTATGACCCAAGGGACCAACAGCAGATCAAGGAACAGGCCAGCGGTCAGCTGCGCCATTAGGAGCTTGATATCCAACACATCAAGCGGGGAATCT
>JAGKQA010000324.1:0-23873 GCA_022609195.1 Plenodomus libanotidis
GATATTGCTCCCCTGTTATCTCTACTACCGTATTGCTAGCATAAACCCTCTGACACCTTCTATATACTCACGGGTATTTAGTGTGATCATTACATTTGGGCTAGGATTAGAAGCTTGCGTAGTTTTAGATAGAGGAATTGTTAGGGTTTTCGAGTGTGCTTTGATAGTATAGAGGCTCGAGATGGTGTTCTAGAGGCCTTGTTTGTTGTTTTTCAGATGTGCTTATTTAAGAGGTCTGAGGTTAGATAGGGTGGGTATGGAGATGGTCGGTTGCGGGGACTGTATAGTATATTGAGGGAGGCGCAACCGTTTATAGCGTTTTCTTAATTGAAGTCTCCTTTCGTAAGTGTTATTAATCTAGACGATCCTTAAGCGGTTAGTACTGGCGTTAGATATCAGTATATCGAGGGAAACTGGCAAGTGCAGGCTTTAGGGAGTGTCTCTTCTTCTTAACTATCTGTGATTGACGCAGTCAATTATTGATTAGTGTTGGTAGGTTATAGGGTGTCTAGACAGGTGCAAAAGATATAGGTAAATGTATTGTATTACGGGGGTTGTTTGGTTGGTGTGTGGTGTGGGTTTGTGTGGAAGGAAGAGGTCTGAAGAGGTTAGACCTCTGGCTAATCTAAGTGTGGCCGTCAGACCCTAACCCTGGGATGCTGCGCACCCCCCCCCCTGGGTCTGCACGTCTGCGATAGCCGCAGTAGCTACTAATACTATTCCCACACATTGGGACTTAGATTTTGGGCCTAGGTATACACCTAAGTAGATGTGGGTATCATGAAATCACACCAGGGATTTTCATGTACGGGATTTTCATGTAGGTAGGAACAGTTGGCAGCTAGTGATACAGTGCAGCCTGCAGATACAAGGTAGTTTCAGGTATCCTCAGTGGCGGAAGAAATTACCTTGCAAAAGCTGAGCGTGCATCCTGAAGTCACCTCCAAAGTAGGTACTATGTAGGTGGTAGGAATGCAGACTGCATGAGAGCTAGGTAGAGATCGTCAAAAGTACCGCCTGGATGTGCAGCCCCGTCACCCATAAGCCAACAGTTTCCAAGGATTCTCATCCAACTGCAACAATCAGCAACACCCCCACGTCCAGATTCGTGCCGCGATGATTCAGCGCAGTGGCGAGCCTGCACGGACTGGGAACACTGGAAATGGCGAGTGCCTGAACATGAACTCCGGAGCTGATGTCCGAACAGAGCAGTCTCACTGATGCTTGATATTGCATTCATGGTTACTTTCCAGTTAAAAAGATCGCGCCGAGTACCTGTTAAGCCGAGATGCCGGCTACTGGCGTGATCTTGTTCTCAACTCGGGCTGTCTCCCGCGATAGTCAGGCTCCATGTGGGCTTGTTGAGTCGCTTAACCTGCCAGGGCTGGCACGTGGAGGCCACCATCACATTTTTAGTAGATCGTGGGCTGAATCTCGAGCCTGGTAGAGTGGCGACCATGAAGGATCACCGTCCGAGCGATTGTGGGCATGGCTTCTTCCGCAAGCCATCAAGGTTGGGCTTTGAACTTTGCAGAGAGACCAGGAAGACACTAGACAGATATATTAGATTGATTTAGTCGACTCGCAGATATTTGAAGCCTTTCCTGCTACTTCATTAATTGGACTTCAACGTCAGGGGTGACTTTCTCACAATGCTCCGCCTCCCGGCCTCCTTCATCAACACTCTTCTTGTGGCAAGTCTCCTGGCGCGATTCTGCCATGCCTTCGTCCAAAGAAACACGATTTCGAACTCCACAAACACCCTCAAAGATGACATCGCCGCCCTCGCCGCCCTGTTGTCCGCGAACGCAACCATCGTCCTCGGCGCCCCCGACGAGCGCTGGAGCGAGTACGCCGCGCCGCAACCGGGCGCGATCGTGACGCCCGGCTCCGAGGCGGACATCGCGACCACCATCGCCTTCGCCGCCCAGCATGACCTTCCCTTCCTCGTACAGGGGGGCGGCCACGGGTGGGCTGACACGTTCGCGCTCGGCCCCACCGGCATCGTAGTCGACGTGTCGGGGCTCAAGGCCATCGTCGTGAGCGCCGACCGCACAAGCGTCACGTTTCAGGCGGGCGTGACGGCCGGCGACCTGGTGGCCGCGGCGTGGGCCGCGGACGCGCGCGTTTTGACGGGCACGTGCAACTGCGTCGGGCTGCTGGGCGCGACGCTCGGCGGCGGGCTGGGGCGGCTGAACGGACTGTACGGGCTGGGCGTGGATCAGCTGCTCGCGGTGAACTTTGTAGACGCAGCGGGCCGTAGTGCCACGCTCACTGCTGTTGCGCCCGACCCGGACCTGTGGTGGGCGCTGACGGGCGCAGGACCCAACTTCGGCGTCGTAACGTCCGTCGTCTATCGGAGCTATCCGGTGTCACAGGCCGAAAATACGGCATGGTACGGTCCGCTAGTGTTCAACTCGAGCCAGCTCGAGGCCGTCATCGCCGCCATCGACGGCCTGCTGCCTCTCCTCGAGCCCGAGATGCACGTTGACTTCACCTACGCGGGCGGCGCGCTCATCGTGCTGCCGTTCTACCTCGGCAGCGAGGCCCAAGGTCGCCTGAAGTTCGCGCCGCTACTCGCCCTTGGCCCGGTCAGCGACGGGACCTTCATCGTACCCTACGACGAGTGGAACGCGGGTGGCGATGCCTTTTGTGTCGAGGGCGACAGAAAACCCGCATACTCGGCCAATCTGGCGGTGCTCGAGCCCGCGGCGTGGCGCGGGGTGTGGAACGCGCTGGCGGCGTTTGTGGAAGCGCACCCGGAGGCCAACACGAGCACCGTGCTGACGGAATGCTACTCGACCGTTGCCTCGGAGGACAATGCGACGTTGGAAGCACGATCGTCGTACCCGTGGCGCCGAAACATCTGCTACGCGATGGCGATCCCGTGGTATGCTGATGCTGAGCTCGACGAGAGCGCGAATCAATTTGGCAGGACGGCGCGGGACTATTGGACGAGCTCGTCTGGATACGATGAGCTCCAAACGTGAGTGCCGCTTCTACTGTCTGCTTGCTTACTACTGCTGCCCGTGCCGTTTTCATTATGAGCTAATGCGATGCCAACCTGCTAAACCAGATATGTGAATTATGCACACGGCGATGAGCCTCTAAGCAGTGTCTACGGCAGCAGTCTACCTAGGCTTCAACAGCTGAAGCGAAAATACGACCCGGAGAGGCGATTTAGTCAGTGGTTCCCATTGTAATGAATGTACTAGTACCTACCTAGGTAGCCAAAGTGTCCAGGTATCAGTAAGGCAGGATAATGAATTCTCTATCCGCTGAATATCATCTACCGGACCACCTCAGAACTTCATTCTGTGTATCCATCTGATTTTGAAACCTAGGGGCGAAATTACCACGCCCGCCATCGCCCGGTATCGTACCTACGGTAGGTAGTTCTAACTTCTAGGCCACCCAACCAACAGCGTTCAGATCACACCAGCCGCAGCAGTCGGCGTCCGACCCTCCCATTGTGCCGTCCACGACGTCAAATCCGCCCAATTGATACACTGGTGTGTTTCGCCGAAGCCGTGCACGCCCCCGGCGCCTATGTCCTTCACCTCGACCGTTAGGTCCGGCCGGCACATGAGCGCTTGCCGCAGCAGGTCGATGCAGTGGCGGATATGCGGCGGCGATGACATGGCGGGCAAGCCTCTGGCATGATGATTCTCGAAGCTGGACTCCGGGTCGAGCTTTTCGCCCACGACAGCCATGTTGTATATGGCCCAATACCCGTGACGCAGGCCGTCCTATCTCAGTCGCGGTGGTTGTTAGTTCGTCCAACCCTGTGAGGATCGACGCAGTGAAAGAGAAATCCTCCCGAGGTTATTGCAGTAGGTATTACTAGCCAGGTAGGGCTAGGTAGGTAGGTAGATACCAGACAGACGGCCCTGCTAGCTAGATAGGCCCGACTCCAGAGACTCAGGGCTTGCTGCAGTTGCCGTAGAGAAAACGAGGAACTAGATGTCTCCGGCCGTGCGGACATGAACTTACCAGACAGTGCATGTAATGGTAGACTGAGAGCGTGGCACGCTGCGCTTGCGAGATGGCAGGGTGGGCGAAGTAGCCTCCTTGACGCGGGAGCAGTTCTTTCCACGCCGAGTCCGCGGCGCTTGAGTCTTCGCCGAAGGTGCGGTTGTACTGGAAGAGGTGAGGGGATGTGGACACTACAAGTTGGACATTTGATTAGCTCTTTTTATCTGTGCTCAAGTGCTCGTGTAAGTCCTGCTGAGTTAAGTGAGCCCGGACAGCTATGCGCGGGTCCACGTGTGCTCACTCATGTCGAAGTACTGCCAGAGGAGGGCCGGCCCACGACTCACGAGTGGAAGGCTGTGTGTCAGTAGTTGTCACTCACGATCAATCAAGCTTGCGAGCATTTTTGCGTCTCCTCCCTCTCTGCCTTGTGCGAGGAGAGTATCACCACTGCCCCCTCGGCCGACTGTTTTCGACATACGCCCTAGGGCGAAGCTACCAATGACCACCAAAAAGATGCCGGGAAACGCCATCCACGACAGTCTGCCCGACCCGTGTGGTGATCTCATTTGCCGTGAGAGGCCATCTGGTAGCAAAGAATAAGACTGGCTTGAGAGCCATCGTAGATTGAGCATTTTTTCCGCTTGCTTTTGAGAATGGTTTTCAGCAATCGACTCAAAGCAGCGAACAAATGGATGGGACAATATTCGAAGGCATGAGGTGGAGTATGTGGTCAAAGTTATGCAGGCCCTGCATAACTTTAACCGGCGCAAACCCGGACCAGTAGGGCTCGACGCCCCGTAAAAAAACGTAATCACGGCGTACCTAGGTTGGGAAATCGTAAGCATGCTCATGTGCGTTTGGGGGGTATTGCTCCAGTTCCACAGACCCCAGCTGGTCACTCTTATTCCAGACTACGCGGATCAACCAGCGGGTGAGACAAACAGCTCTTTTTGGTGTGACATCTGCTTATCTGCATACAAGAACTCCATGTGGTCCACAGTGAACATGTCCAAGTTCCGTTCCAAGCTCCATGCCCGACCCACCCTACAGCACAGTATTTACCGATAGATTCTAGACCCCACACCTCAGAAATACATCTCTACTAAGTGATAATGGCAGCACCCAAAAAGCCCTCCACGGACGAGCGGCAGCCTCAGGAAGAAGAGTCTCAGAGAAGTTTCCCACGTTTCTTCTATCTGCAGAACTTCTATCAGCCGCGCCCCGTCCAAATAAGCATCAGCCTCGCCGCCAAGACCGCAATCGTGACGGGGTCGGCGTACGGCCTTGGCTTCGAAACTTGCCGCCAGCTCATCAATCTGGGTATCGGCAAGCTCATCCTCGGCGTGCGAAACACAACCAAGGGCGAGGAGGCAGCGATCCGCTTGCGAGGGATCGTCGCCACAGACAAGTATAGGCCGGAGGGGACGGATGAGGTGGTCGTGGAGGTGTGGCCCCTCGACCAGTCCTCTTACGAATCCGTTCAGGCCTTCGCAGCGCGTGCCGGGCGCGAGCTGACCCGACTGGACTACGTCAATCTCAACGCGGCGACAGCGCCGGGCACGCGCGCGTTCAACGCCTCCACGGGCCACGACGAGGTCATCCAGGTCAACTACCTGTCGACGGCGCTGCTGGCGATCCTGCTACTCGGGGTCATCGCGGAGAAGCGCGCCACGGCTACCAAACACGCGGCCAGTGGACAGCAGGAGCCGCTCCCACCTGCAAAGATCACCTTCACCTCGTCCGACCTGCCCGCCTTCACGACCAAGTTCGCCGAAAAGGACTCGGGCAAGCCGCTTTTGGCGGAGCTCGACAAGCTCGACGGCAATGTGGACATGCAGGACCGGATGGTCGTGTCGAAGCTGCTGTGTCAGTTCCTGGTCGCGGAGCTCGCGCGACGCGTGCCGCCTGCATTCGCCATCATCAACGCTGCGACGCCCAGCGGACTCAGTGACTCTGCCATGATGGCGGACCATCGCGGGCTGGCCGGGGCAATGAATCGCTTTATGATGCGGCGCATCGGCCGGCCGTCGGCCACGGGCGCGGTCATGATGGCTGATGCGCTGGTGGCGCGCGGGGCGGAGACGCATGGGAAATATATCTCGTTTCAGGAGGTGACTCGGTAAGTTTTGTTTTCTCCGATTTTTCGATGATTCCCCTGCAAATGTTGAATAATCCAAGCACCCACCGCCTCTATTTCTCTCTTCCTCCGTATGTTTCGTGTTAGTGGCTCCTCCGGTTCTTTTAACTCACTGGCATTCGTTTCAGCATGGCGCCGATTCTGTACACGGCGGAGGGCAAAGAGATTTCGGACAGATTGTGGACGGAGACAATGGATGAACTCGCGTTTGTCAAACCTGAAGCTGTACTGCGGACGGTGGCTGGATAGTTGCCTAGTGAAGAGGTACAATAGATATCAGTTACCCTGCCCTGTAGCTCTTTGTATTCCAAGTTTTTTATTTAATCACTACCAGAGATTCAAAATTGTAAACCTCATTTCATTCAGAGGTGTCCTTAATTTCTTTTTATCTGAGTAGCTACTTACACAGTACCGATCGTCCCAGTCAAGTCCTCTCCTGAGCCTGCAAATTTTTGCCATACAGCCTCTATGAGCGCGAGGGTGCCCGGAGGCATTGCTGTCACATTCGTCACAACAAAGCGCGGATCCGCATTACCAATAAGCTCTATCCACTGTTCTCGTGTACGCTCTTTGCTGTTAAACAGAGCCATCATCGCCAGGTCCTGGCCCCTGTTAGATGTTAACACAAAAAGCCTAGACGTAGAGACTGTGTGAGGGGAGGATATTTGATGTCTCCTCGGTTGCTTATGCTTTCATTTGTATCAGTGGTGCCTTACCTTGCGCCCCATTCCTGGAACAGCCGCATTGTGCCTTGGGGCGGTACACAATGGTCGTTGATCAGCACTCTGGCTCCGGACCTCAGCGCCGGTATGAGCTGTCGTAGGATCTTGGTCGCGTACTCGTCAGGCCAGTCGTGTAGGATATTCCTCAGAAAGTAGACGGCGGCGCCCTTCACGGGTTGAGGATTGAAGAAATCATGCACTTCCGGACTGATGACGTCGCGCAGATGCTTAGGAATCAGTGCCTTTGCCTGTTGAACAACGTCTGCCACGTCCTGGGTGATGATGCTCCTTATGTTTGGGTGGCGTTCAGCCAGAGCTAGAGCAAACGTACCATCACCACCGCCGACGTCGACGACAACAGCATCAGCTTCCAACCCGCCCCAGGCGAATATTTCCAGGGCTGGCGCTGGTTCCCAGCCCGGAAAACGCTGCATGAGGCTCATAGACGAAGAGAAACGATCGGACCTAGCTTTGTCTGTCGCCAGAGAGTCGAAAAAGGTCTCGGAGGATCCGGTAGCGAGGTTGTAGCCTGTCTGATGGGGAAGCCATGGTGGACCCGACCACTTGGTGATGGCGTCCATAACGCGAGTGGAGGCCGGTCGCATGTCCTCGCACGTAAAGCCGACCCAGTCGTTGACAGCGGGCGATGCCGCCAGCAGGGCGGAAAAGGCCGTGTGTGCGAGGATTCCCGGCTCGGGCTGTGCAACAAATTGCTTGGTCACAGCGTGCTGCATAAGGCGGGCGAAGACCTCTGCGTCCACGCCGCAGCGAGTCGCCAGCTCGGTTGTTGGGATCTTGTCGCCCACACTGAACTGCTGTGCGACCTGGAACCGGTGCATTGCATGCAGGCTGACCATGTCAAACTTGAAGTTTCTTCGTCAGTGACGGGGGCCCAGGATATCCTCTTCGAATTTAACGCCGTGTCAATGACGGCACACCAGCAGGCTGTCGCCTCTTCCGGGAATAAGACATACTGAACGGCCCAGCTGAAGGGACATCCATCCCATGGGTCCCAGGAGGAGCGCAGTCAGCTCTTCGATGCCCGTGAGCACCTCGTCGACAGCTGATGACATTTCTGGTGGGATGGGTGGCTGGTTTGAAGCACTCGGAGCAAAGGAGCGGCTCGGAAGCTCGTGTGCCTCCAAATAGTCTTCCACGGCGATGACATTCTCCAATATGGACCTTGCAAGCTGCAGTGTGCGTGGTGGTTTGGGCGCGTGTGTTGTCATTTTGGTTGGTAGAACAGTAGAGCAAGACAGAGCACTGAGTACGAGTTGTGACGAGTAAGACCCTGGTGGAGGGAGACCTCATCACAGAGTTGGAACGCGTCGTAAACTGGTGGAGAGACGTGCCCCACTCCAGCTTGCGACTGGCCTCGTTTCGTAGTATATGCATATCGCTCAACATAGCCCCAAGGCTTCTTCACGCGAATGAGCAAATTGCCTAGTACCGCTAGGTAAGATGTGACACGGCCGGATCCCGTCTTACCACATACTATGTTCTTATCCAACCGAGGTCACAATCCATATGTACTTACCTAGGTATGTACAACCAACCTACTTGGGGGCTGCGCCAGGGCGACCAGCTTTCGGAAGTGTCCCGTCTGACTTGCAGTAGAGTGCAGCAGAGCTCAATATGTTGTGCACCTGCAGGTGCATGCGGGTGAGATGCAGGTTCAGGGAAACAGCTCATGATCCGCCTCATGAGGCGTGGATTGTCATACGATAAGCATGCAGGTTGTCAATAAATGACGATTGCCCGACACTATTCGAACGACACGGAGCTTCTGCCGTTGGAGGGACCTTGAAAAGGATAGGATGCTCTGCTGGACAGCAGATGCCGATCCGATCACACCTACCTAGGTAGGTAGTACAGTAAGCAGCCTAGTAGGACCTCGCAGAGTCTATTACTACACCATGCAGGTAATCATAAACAAGCGAACGAGTGCGATGTAGCGCCAGGCTGCGATTCTATGTCCCCACTGCCTCTCTTCCCATCTTTGTATGTAGACCCCTCAAGGTGTAGTGGGTCCCATCAGTCCGTAAGCCCTAGAAAAGTTTGCCCTTTCGAATTTGGTTCCTGGTGGAGCTCCTGGAAGGGTGTCGGGAAAGCACCCTGGAACGCCATCACCCTCCAGAAGTCTTATCGACGCGTCACGGCGCGATTGTGGTGTAGTGAGGAATTTTGAGAAGCATCCTCCATCCAGTTTCTGCGGCATCTCTCAAGAAGTAAACTGTTCGCATTTCTACCCTGGTCTTTTCTGGACACGTGCGACCGTGGTATAATGGTCTATCTAGCACCCGGAGTCTACTATGCGGAGTCTACAGAAACTCCGTGGTGAACACGCCTGTCGGATCCCATGTCTTCTTGAGCGCCCGCAGCCTCTCCATCCGCTCAACCCCTTTGTATCGCTGGTCAATGGGGTCCTCACGGCTGAGATTCCCGTAGGCCACGTAGTCGCACTCCTCGGATGCCTTGCGCAGCGCCGCTTTGGCCTTGCTGATGATGGCAGCTGCGGTGGCATGGTTGGCTGGACTTTTGTACCAGGCCGTGCAGTTTCTGTGCACGCAAGAAAAATTAGCTTCGATTCCATCACACAAAGTGCATCGTGTCGTTTGTGTCGGGGGAAAGGGAGGCCAGCTTGTACTCACAGCCAGTGGTCCACATCCTCCAGGCCAAACGCGGTACGCGTACCAAAGCGCTTAGCGCTCTCGGTGCGCGGAGAATTCCACTGGATCGAGAAGGCAGACATGACGGAGTCGGGACAGCTTGCCACCAGCTCGGCGTGCAGGGCGATTAAGTTGCGCAAGTTCTCCTCGTCCCGCCACCAGCCCGCGGGCAGTCCGATCTGGCTGGCTTGCTTGAAGTCGCCCTTGGCGCAGAGATAGTCCAGGTGGTCGCTGTGCGTGGCGAACGTCGACGGCGTCTGCATCTGCATCAAAGGCTTCAGGTCAGCCAGCGGCTGCAAGACCCGGGCCGCCTCGTCGGCCGACGCGGCCAGGATCTCGGGCGCCACGAGCAGCACCTGGTGCTGCATATCGGGCGGCGCCATGCCCACGACGAGGTGGCCCGCCGAGAGGCACGCGGTACTCTCCACGATGGGCTGCAGCGCGGCGAGAACAGCGCCGGCTTGCTGCGGCGGGAACACGAAGGTTCCGCAGATGCGTTGGCCCTGCCCGTCGGATCCCAGCTCGGCGTACGGGTGCGTGGCGACGACGAGCTCTGTCACAAGGCCGAGGAACTGGCCCGCGCCGCGGATGCCCCAGAAGAGCTCAGGATGCTTGCTTTCGGAGACCTCGAGCAGCTCGCCCTGGGCCGTGACGATTTTGGCGTCGACGATGTTCTCGGCGGCAAAGCCTATGAACGGCTTGTAGTGGGTCGTGCCTCCGCCAATGTAATATGGAATCACACCAACTGTGTTGGCATTTGCAACGGCTGATGAGCGAATACATTCAAGTCAGCTTTCGGTCAAGGACAATCACGCCAAGTCGCTCGTTCCTCCTTCAACGCCAGAGAGCAAATAGCCTTTTGTCCCCCATTGAAGACTCGCTTCTCATCAGTGTATTCTTGGTAACTCACCGGCATACTCTTTATGTGGATCTAGAGCGAGCTGCAACTCCTTCATCAAGGTGCCACCCCGGACGATCGCGCAATGCTCTTCCGGGTGGACGTCAACGCCCTTGTACCGGCTCAGATCGACGATGACACCGTCCGAGATGGTCGAATATGGAGTGTTTCCTCCCGCGGCAGGGACAAAGGGAATAGATGCCTTCAAAAGTGCGCGGACAGATAGTACGATGTCCTGCTCACTTGCTGGCTGGATGATGGCCAGGGGCGTGTGTAGTGGATAGTCGGACCATCGCTTCAGACACGCGGCGAACTCAGGGGCTGCCTTGTCTAGTAGAACTTTGGATTCGGCTGAGAGGGTGGTGCCGAGGTCAGCGAGGGCATTATTGCTATTTTTGGTCATGGTGTCCAATGGCGAATATAACTACCAAGTAATCAATATTTTTCCAGGTGGTAATCAAGAAAGTTGAGCGATATGTTTGCCCAGTCGAAAACCCGTAAATCGAGAAGCGTGGAAGCTTGATGGACTCTGGCGTCAACTTCATCAAGGCTCAGAGGCAGCCCAGGTGTGGCTGTCCTAACAACTGCATGTGACATGTCAACGGGGTCTGACGAAAAAAAACTGATCTTGTGTCACAGCACCCACGGACAGTCCCGGTCAACGGTGTTGCATCAACCTGAATAGGCACGTATGTGTTGGTGAGTTCAGAAATATTCTGCAGGAGTGTGACAGTGACACGCAGGCGGCTGACATGCTGACACCATGTTTTATCAGAGCAAATCCCGCAAACCATGCCTCAAGAAGTTGGCTAATGAGGGTCCCACCAGAATGTTACCGAGTTCGAAAGATGTTCTAGTACCTGGACTGATAAAATGGCTACTACCTATCCCCGGCCGTGCTTCGTGACAGCCACACCTCGGGATTATTGCGGGAGGCACCCGTGGACGCCACAACCCTCAAGCCCTGGAGCTGTCTCCCAGTCAACGCGTCCCCCCCCCCCATAAAAACCGCTCCCAGGAAAGTATGCCGATGAAGATACTTACAAGTGCACTTTTGTTTCCATTGATCTCTAGGTATCGAGTAACCAAGTAGGTATTACCTACTATATAGGTACCTAAGTACTTAGTAGTTATGAGCGCATGCATCTGCAGTCACCCGCGGCTGAGATTGAGTACCATCCACAACTTTCAAACCCGACTCCAGGGGGGGGGTCCACAGCAATAGCAACCGCCGAGATAGCTGTCGAAACGGCACGACTACAGTGGTGGGCCCCCATATAACATATCCCTATGCAACATAAATGCTTCTAGTTGCATATCTGCTTCCAGGACGGCCACACCCCTCCTATACCAAAAGTGTACACCCTCACATAACATAAACGCGTCTAGTTGCATATGTTTTTGCGGGATGAATCGTATGTTATATGGGGGCCCACCACTGTACACACAAGTATTCGCTTCAATGTTGCCTAAAGTTTTTGGGCGTATACATAGCCCCTAGCTTTCCGTGCGAATTTACGTTTGGTTTTCTGTTGTAAACGTGACTTTAGATTATAGCAAAAGTCTCTCCTCGGATTCCGTAATTACTATTTTTGCTCACTTGATAAGTACATAGTAGTCGGCTTTGATTCAAGATATTCCTTCACATCGGACTTTTCAACCACCTAGTTTTCCCTACCTATGCTGAGATAGAACGATACAGCCCATGCCGTAAAACGGAACCAACATTGTTCTAAAGTTCAGCACTTTTAAGTCAACAGCGGTTATCAGCAATAGTTCATGGCAAGCCAGGGAGCTTTATGACCAGATGGAAGTGAGCAAACTCGTCCACTGAGGCATCCTGAAGTCTTGACTGCCAATTGGTTTTTTGGCCTGTTGTCTACGTCTCCAATCTCCTGCTACATAATACTAAATAGTTGACACTTCAGGTTTGAGTGGCAAGAATGTTAGTATTCAAGACATTCAATTCGTGCTGAGTTCTGGAACTTGATATATATTTTCTTTCTGTCGTGTTGAAGCCACTTGATCGACTACTCAGTAGTACTTGCATTTGTATTCTAGTTCTACTTAGTATGTGACACCTGCTATTCCATCCATGCAGCCACACAGTACATGCTCCGCCTCTCTAGTCGCCACAGCAGTATTCTAAGTTGGTGAGGTTTAGCCCCCTGAGATGCCTGCGAAGACTACCTAGGTAATTACCTCGCATGATGGTTTAGTATACTTTCAACTTCGCCACTGTTCATTGTATCATCTCACCTGGCGTGTGACGAGAGGTGAGAGGTGGGCATCAGTTCCGTGAGACTGCCGCCTTGTAGTTCTGTCGACCTCGCACCGTTGCGACTCGGGGCAGCAAGACGAGAGTAAGGCCCCGATGACGCCACTGAGCCTGTTCCCAGCGTCTTGGATCTTGCGCTGTTGTCCGGCGTGTACTTGTTGAGCGGGGTCCGCCCGTACGAAGAGTCGAGCTTCTTCGTGACGAAGCGGTCCCAGAGAGGGGCCAGCGTGGGCACACAGCTGCAGAAGATCAGCAGGAACGCTTCGGCTCCTGCCCACATCTCGATGTTATAGCCCAGCCCTGGTATTCAATGTGTCAATTGAGATCGCGGTGGGGCTCCTGACAGCGGTGGGACTCATGCCCAGGTGACAGCGGTCTTGAGAAGGACGAAGTGAAGGGCTTGAAGGGGTCGCACTTAGAAAGACTTACAGGTAAAATCGGATTGCTTGGCGAGCTCCGTCTGGTACTGGATCTTAATCGCGCCGCAGAATGCTGCCCTGTGGGGGAAGTCAGCCCTGTTGTGTCCTCCAGCAATATTCATCTCGTAGGTTTCAGGCTCACAGCAAGCCCAGTCCCAATGTCGCAGTCAACGTGATCTTCCGCCCCCGATGCATCTGTAACTTGTAGATGAAGGTTGCCGGGAGTAGTGCTAGAATTGTGTCGCAAAAAACGTTGTAGGAGATCTGAAAGTAGTCGAAGTACAGCGCCACATGCGCCGGCCAGCAAGTCGCGCCCAAGATACTCTTGTCCCACAGCGCACGTGCAGGGCGGCATTGCGCGAAGGTCATCGGGATGACCAGGAGGTTGACGATCATCGCGGAAACCATGATGAAGATGAGTATCATCCTGCGCCAGACAGCCATGTGGCCGATGAAGCGGAGGGTGAGCAACGCCACCGAGGCCTTAGCCGTGCCAAAGACGATAACGATGGGAATCTGGGATATGTATGACCACATCGCAGCATTCAGGATCTGCTGGGGGGTGAGATAATAGATATGACGGCTGCCACCGTTCGCTACCATGTAGCTGAAAAGACAGTTTCCAAGAATAAAGAACAGCTGTCCTGCTTGTTAGTCAACAGCGTTGAAAACGTTTTACCTCGTCGTCAAACAGCGCATCGACCAGAGAGCCGGACGTACCTGCGCCACCAGAATCGTCCAGTCATCCCACCCGAGACCTCGGACTTTGCTTCGCACGAACAGTCGCAAGCCAACCATGGTGGTCGAGACTGCCACCATCGCCCAGAAAACACCGAGCATCGTTGGACCTCGGTCCTCGTCGGGCGGCAAGGTAGACATTACAGCTTTGGACAGCTTTTCTCCTTTCAAGGGCTCGGAGGCTTCAACGCGACCACGACAACCAAAGAAACCGGTGCTACGAGAGAAGGTTTGGACATAGAGGCAGAAGGAGTGATAGTGATTCCTTCCCAGCCAGGTTGAAGATTTGGGGGATTATCCTTATATCAGCCCTGGCATATTGGAACCAGATATCTCCTTCTGGCGACATTTTAGAAGGATCGCGACCCAGGTTGCGCCTGACTGCAGCTTTTTATCGGGTCAGCGGCCGCTGTACCGTGAGGTTTCCCCCTGAGACGCTAGTACTTGTACCTAAGAGGACGATGACCCCGGGAAGTCGTGAGCGATTAGAGACCGGAAAAACCCCGGGTCCTCAGGTATTCGATGGGGGCCGCAGAGACAGTGCATGAACTCACGGCAAAGAAGTCAGCGCTGTATGAAAATCTTGCTTCAAACTTGTACCGCGCGCTATTTGGAATTCATGATTCGCCGGCATGAGGTTGGCGTGGCACTCGCACTGCCCAGGTGTGCAGTTACATTTCTAGTCGGCCCTATTTGTGAATGTTGGGTAATATTTACCACGCATGAATCTGACATGCCTACACGACATGCGAGGCGTATAAAAATTGGGGGGCCAGGTTCGTGGGGGCTGATGAAAGGTTCGAGGCGGTGCACTACGGTCAGCAGCTTGTACTTATGCATGCTATGTAGAGTATCTCTGGGGTACCTACACGTTGTTGGAGTACTGTTTTCAGGTAGTTTTCCGACCCACCACACCTACGAAACACAGGTTCACAGATTCCCACCCATGTCAGTCCCAGTCTAGCCTGGTTAGGGAGTCACCTCCTTGGGACGATGCTCAAGCTCGAGCACCCGTATAGATTCCATTCCACGTTGCTGGAAAAGAAGCATCAAGGCACCCCGTACACACACGCTGGAAACTGATGTTGTTGAAGCTGAATACTGCCTTCGACTCCCCAACCAGATTTTCCTCGATAAGTGCAGACACGGAATCGGCCCTGACGGCGGGACAGCCATGGGGTACTGTTGAAGGCCCAACATGGCCTAGGGCTGCTTAGTCAGCACTAACTGGTCCGTGCACTGGTCATTCCACACTAATCAGTCACAGCACCGTTGGTTAGCTTATCTCTCTCCTTCGTTCTCTCCTTAGACCAAATATACACACTATTTGCGCGACCAACAGGTACAGGTATGTAGCAGTGAAGACGACCGACATGATCAGAACCGTGAGTGAAGGAGTTCTTCAAAGAATTTGTTCGTTCCTTCATGCAGTTCGAAGTAGATCAAGTATTGAAGCATACCAACCGATACTACCTAGACCCACCAGACGGTGCTTAGGCCCAACAAGGAAACCACCCGTGGACCAAACTCCTTCGGATGATCACGACAATCTTGCAGCCAGCGGGCAGTCGTGTGGATACACATATGATACTACTCTGAGTTTAGACTACTCTGAAATCATCTAGCCACCACCATTATCAAGGTTCATCAAGTTCCAAGGTTCTATTCCGGAATATGGCCCGTGCCCCTCCCAGTTCTTCAAACCGGCAGTGGCCAGTATCTAATCCTCAGAATAGGTGTCAGGCCAGATGACCAAGGTATCCGCATCTGGCTCGGGATAGACGACCATGTCGTCTGGATAAACAACAAAATCGTCGTTGTCAACTATTCATCAGTCAGCGCCGTTGCCCGCGCTCCGCTGTCTTCTCTCTCCAGTGCTTTTATGGACACCTACCTGAATTGGCTGTGGGCAGCGCAATGCACGACATGGCCATGGCCAACATGACGAGAAATTGAACCTTCATCGTGGGGTCTGGGAAGGTGCGCTTTTCTCACAGCTTGGACGGTGGCATTTCTGAAGACAAGGTGTTTGGGAAATGGAGGACAGTTAATGAGAAGCTCATATGACAAGACGAATGCTGGGAGAAGCTGCCTTCTTATACATCATTATGTTGGCATTGTGTCCGCGAGAACTCGCCTTATCTGTGCGCCCCACCATCGAGAGCGGCGAAGAGTCCGACATGCATGGCCAGATGACCTTCCGAGGCAGGCTCTGGCCAGTAGTTCTGCATATCAGTGAGGTATTCCAGCTTCTCCACCCTGAAAGTGAGTGGGCACACACTTACTGCATGCTCCGTGGCGGTTGGTGTTACGCAACACACACCCGCGCTAGTATCTAGGCATTCTGAGGAGCCTCAAATCACCCCAAGAGCATGCCTTTTTTTACAACGGGTCTTTGCCACATCCCTCAAATCTTGCAATTTTGTCCTTCACTGCTTCGTGCTTTACCAGTCCCACATTCTCAGGAAGCCAAAGCTGCTATCTACTCAGTTACCACAAAAGTCCCCGTGGTAACCATGCCGGCTCACGAGAAAACACATACAGACCCGAGCCACTTCTTGGCTTGGTCCAAGAAGCCAGAGATTGATTCTTATGAAAGTTTATCGACAGAAGATCATGATGAGGGAAATTCTCCGGCACTTCTGGGGCCAAGACTTCAGCAGCGGCCATCTCGCTACCGTTACTGGCCTGTTCTGGGTCACCTCATCCTGATCTTGTGCTACACAGCAACGTCGGTTGTCTTCATTCGTTCTGCATCCAGCGCATTTCCGCCTCGAAAGAATGGTAAGTTAGGTGGTTGAGCCCACGACCCGCATCCCTGCCTTCCTCTCAAGGTTCTCCAGTCCTGACCAGGGCTCGTCCAGCTTTCCCGGGACTCAAGGTCGACTTTGATTCCATCAAATACGACTTCTTCCCCAACAGCAGCTACATCGGCGAGCCGAGCCCCGCCAACGAAAAGGCCTGGCACGACCTGATGGACCGCATGGGCATTCGGGTGACAGCCGAGGAGCTCGCCGTGCACAACCAGCAGTCCGTGCCGCTTCCCAACGGCGGCTACCTGGCGTGGCTCGGCGTCTTCCACGAACTGCACTGCGTCAAGATGCTGCGGCACTGGAGCTGGCGGGATTCGTACCCCGAGTATGACAGCATGACGGCGTTCGAGCGGGCGCACAACATGGTCCACATCGACCACTGCATCGAGGTGCTGCGCAGCTCGGCGCTCTGCCGCGCCGACACCGAGGCGCTGTCGGTCTTTAAGTGGAACGAGAAGAGTCCCAAGCCCATCTTCGACACGAAGCGCGTCGAGCACCGGTGCGTGAACTGGGACTCTTTGATGTCTTCTTCGTATGTGGATCGTGTCGTGTCAAAGGAGGAGATGGACAGTCTGGTCAACCCACTTCTCCAATGACGCGGCACCATGATGGACGAAAGGCGGGACCTGGAAGGCAAATATTGGGTGGATTACGGGTGGCAGCCGTGTGCCCAGCCATCTGTCGCCAACCACATAGCGTGGCATGCTTTGACGCAGAGTTTGATTTTTTTATTTTTTTTACCGCAGGGAATGAAGGCTTCTCGGCTTCATCCATGCCATACCGTCAGATCTACTACTGAGTGATCTTTTTTTTTTTGCAGGTCAGGTTGCCGAGCGGGCTGCTGCTCCTCGGCGTCTGCCATGATGTGGTCTCTCGAGGGTGACCGGTGCCTAGGTCTTTGCTGGGACGGCCTGGATGTGCTGACGGAAATGTCAGGTCGACGGTGTCGTCCCAGCACAGGTGGTGGTAGTGGCGTTCGGCCCCGTGTAGGTTGTCTGCCCTGTGGTGGTTCTTGATTGAGGTACTATACTACCCGTACCTGCGGAACACCCGTACCCGCGGAACACCTTTCCCACCAAACCTCTCTGCCGTACAGTAATAATAACAAACTACAGCAATTTTAAAAAATAAATGCTATAGAGCCAATATCTAGTGTTTTGAGATATCTTTGATTTGGTATAGACGGAATTTGATAGAGAAATTGTTGGTAGCTTATTTGATAGGTCTGAAATTAAGTAACTTATCGCCTAGTTGGACTTTAATATCTAAATGCTTTCAGCTATATAGTAGCCATAACTCCGTCAGCAATAGGAATAGAAATATAACAAAATAGCCCTAGAATCCTCAGAGGTATTAGTTCAATCGCCGAATCGGGCAGGGCGGCGAATAGCGCGGCCTTTGGTTGAAAAAGTAGCTGTAGCTGGTTCCTCTTCCTTCACATCATTACTAACAACTATTTCCTCTTCAGCCTCGCTGACAGGCTCTTCCTCCGGGCTAGAAGCTTCTCCAGCATAAACTTCAGCCTCGTCAGCTTCTTTACCGTCTAAAGCTATCTCGATAGCTTGTCTCTTGGCCCGTTTGGGTGGCCTAGGCTTAGCATTTAGCCCCTGGACTATGCTTCTGGTGGCCCAGATGTCTATACCCTTCACAAATTTGGCCGAAGGGTTCAGATTGATAATAGGCTTGCGCCTGGTAGTCTTTTCTTCTTTACGTTGGCGCTCTTTTTCCTCTAAATCTGCAGTCTTTCTCTTTGATATCGCTAGCTTTATACGCAGAGAATCAACCTTGTCTGCAGCTATTTTGAGCTGATGACGACGGGCAGCCTTACTTTGTTCCCTGGCAATATCAAGCAGAAAACGGCGTGTGAGGATTGGGGCTGGTGGTGGCGCTGTGGGTTGAGAGGGCTGTGCGGAAGGGGGCTGGTTTGGCTGTTCTGAATTTGGCTGTACAGCCTCGCCCACAGCCTCGCCTGGAACTGGTTTATCCGGCCGAATTTCGGGATGCTTTAGGCATTTTAGGCGGTTGATTTGATAGATTCTAGGGTGCCTGAAAGCCGATTTGATAGTAAAAGGGGTTACGGCTTTGCGAGCCTTTAATAGATAGCAAATAAAGTTGATTTTGCCCATAGAAGAGGAATCAGATAAGCTATTCAGCTCAGCCAAATACTTCCGATAGGCCCCTTTCAATACATTAAAGACCGCGTTATTAGCAGGCTGCATTCCGTATATAGTATAGGCTGGGAAGTAGGTCAGAAATATATTAACCCGGAAGCATTCTTCTATAAACTAATCCTACGGTTTATATTAATTTATATTACTAGTAAAAGCTATTCGAATAATAGAATAACTTATAATTATATAGCTTCTATAGCCATTTAGCATTAATAATACCGTTTTAGAGTAATCGTTATTGCGAATCTCATTAACTTATGGTATAAAAACGGTCCGTATCTATAAGAAAGCTATTTTATTGCTAGACTAGCCGTTCGGGGATTTAGTAAAGTAGAGTTCTGTATACTCTAGCTCCAATTAATCCAAAAAGTACTATTTCTGCAAGCTAGCGCCCTTAAAAATAATGCTAGGCTGGAAGTAGCGGCTAGCAGCTAATATAGCATTAATAATAGTAGTCCAGGCTTGGGATTATAGCAATTTAAGCTTATATTCCTTAATATCTATTAAACCCAGTATAAGAGAGTCGAATCCTATATATAAATCAGCTATTTTAATAGTTATAAATGGATTGGATTAATAGGAATAGCTAAATACTTACCCATTCCCTCCATAATGCCTCCTTCGTCTATATTTAGCAACAACTCCAGCTTAATCTACTTAAACTACTCCAGAACATCAAAGAACTAGTTAATAGACTTAGGAGTAAAGTTATTATAGCGTATAGCCTCTTAGGAGCATCCTATTTTGGTATGGATCTCTTTGTTGCGGCGTTTGAAGCCCTCTATCCACTTGCGGCCCCGAGGCTTTAGATCTCCGCTGTCTATAAGGATCCTACAGACCACCAAACGAATTGTAGATGTTTTAGGAGCAAAGCCGAGCTATTCTTGTGCTAGAATCCAGTCGCAGACCCTCTTTTCTTGCTTGGTGGTGAGGCGTTGAGCTGGCTGGATGGATTCAGAGACTGGGAGGCGGCCGTCTATACGGTATTTAATCGAATTATATGGTACGCCCCATTTCTGGCCTGCTTCGCGAAGAGAGAGGCTATTGCTCACATCTTCTATGGCATCTGCCATATCTTCTTCAGTATAAGAAGGCATCGTGAACGTATAGGGGTGGCCTTACCCACCGTGGTGAGGTAAAGAGAGAAGAAGAAAATGATCCCGAAATGACGAAATGCGTAGCTATCTGCAGGCCGGAAATTACCGGAACAGAGCTCAGCCCGGCCGTACCCGAGATCTATTTATTTAAAACAGCTTCCTGGCTTCAATCTGGGCTAAGCAGAATAATTTTAACTATTAAACTGGGCTATCTATTGTCACTGTACAGTAGAGAGTTTTGGTGCAGAAAGTGTTCCGCGGGTACGGGTAGTATAGTACGACAAGCTGCTGGGAGGAGGCATCTTACGACCGGAAGAAGCGGAGCATCTATAGATAGGGCATATAGCACTAACTAATCCGTCCAATTCATCCGTATATATCGACTTACCCACCTAGCGATTTATATTCGAACCTATCATAAATAGCACTCAAACCAGATTACACGCTATTAATCTGGCCTTTGTCAAAGCTCATGGCATCCCATTCATCATCAGCAACACTAATGAAAAGGAGAAGTCTCTTCCAAGCCCTATGGATGATTTGATGCTGGAGTATAAGAAGACGAAGGAGGAGTTTATGGATATACTCGATTGCCACATCGCTCGCACTACAAGGAGCTGGATGGAGCCTGGCGCCTTTATCGCGATCGTCAATACCAATATAATGCTCGAATATGGTAAGACCGAGCCAAACACATAAGGCTAGGGCAACGTCATCATGTCGGTGATTACTCCATAGCCCGAAGCTAATGTCCAGATGCAAGATGCGTCCGAGGACATACGCCCAGTACCATCCAATATTTTTGGTATGGCTTCTAAATTTGCCAAAGACTGCAATGCTCTTATGTTTAGACGATATGGCGATAACAATGTCTTGCCTTACTTAAACATTCGCCTTTCATTCTTAAACTTCTTCGCAAATAGAGAGTCTGCAATAAAACACCTTAAGCACAGCACTCCATGGACTTTACTAGCGAATATGCTTACCTCTCTCACGATTGGTTGTTAATACTTTAGCCGTATAGAGTCGAAGGACTTCCCTAAGCTGAGCAAACGTCCTCTTTGTGAAGACTGGAGCCTTCGAGGGCTGCTTTGGACTGACTCGCTCTTCCCTGCTGATTAGTTTAGCACTAATCGGGTTGATGAGGATGAGAGGTCTTTTGAGCTTCCCAGCATGACTGAGTATCGAAGAGAGCGTGTTCTCTGGCATAGGTGGAACTTGGCAGCCCATAAGAAGTGGATTGTCTATAATGACCAAACGAAACAATTCCGAGCTACGCCTAAGTTCCACTAAGATATCCATAACTTCGGGGCGGATAACGGCACACTTGCTAAACAGGATGATACTATGTCCAGGGCCTCCACCGCAGATAGCACAAATACCATAGTGGGGGGGGACACCCCAATGTCTTGGAAGGAGAGTGGCGACGGTGCCTTAGAAGCAGGAGGCTCGATGGTTATGAAGAAGGCTGGAATTGAATAATGGTAATCATGCTTGCGCCTCCTTTTAAGGTTAAAGGATCGTTGTGGTGTTTCATCTTTGCTCATTTGAGAGGGGAGCCAAGAAGTTAGCCCAGCGCCTGCTGGTCTGACTGCTGATCAGCCCCATACATACGTAAATAGAGGAATCTATTACTCGGCGCTCCTTGATATTTCACAGAGTTAACCCGGAATGGCGATTTAGGTATAGGCTATTGCTTTAAATTTGTTCTTGTTTGTGCTATTAATGACCTAAGACCTAGCCTTGACGTGTCGTAATGCATTTTGCTTCCCCTCTCGCACGAGACCTGTCATTCTCCAGCGGTCCTAACAATTATGACCTGGTATATCGTGGTGCCGTCTCTAGAGACAAGGTGGGCCGACTTGCTGAACGATTGGCTTAAAGCGTATGGGAGGATGAGGAAATGGATAGAGTTTGTTATGTATAACCGCTATCGCTCGCGATACCCAGACTCCATGCTTTAGCGGTAGTTGAATTACTATTGCCGGTATGATGGCGGTTTCGAATATGTATATCGAATTGGTGCTGGTGCATTTCCTTTACTATTTTCGGCCTTCACTCTTCCCCCTCTACTAACTTCCCTATTATGTCCGGGCACCCTGGCCTCCCGCCTCGCGCCTCTCTTCACCAAGATGATCGTCTCCGACGCCGGCGCTGCCAGTATCCGCTATGCCAAAGCTAACCTCGCCTCCCCCTCGTCCTCCGAATTCACCTTCCTCCACACACCTGCCGAGCAAGCCCATGCCACGCTGGTCCCAGGCTCTCTAGATCTCGTCTCGGTTGGTATGGCCTTCCATTACTGTAATGCGCCCGCTGCTATCGGCTCTATCGCAACTATAGTCAAGCCGGGCGGCATGCTTACGGCCGCGATGTTTGCTGGTTCTCTGCTGAACGAGTTGTGGTTGGCCGCGGCAAGCGAGGAGAGCTTGCGGCTGATTTGCGATAAGGCGTTCTTCCCGGCAGCGGTGCGTAAGTGCAATGTTGCTTCGAGCCGACCTGCCCAACAACTTTAGAAGTATGGCGTGCTATAAGTACTGTATGCGCGGCCTGGAATTACCCAAGACTCTTTGCCAGCTTGAGCATAGGTGGGACAGCGCACACCTGGGAGCTAGAGAATGAGGTAAGTTAGATATCGTCTGATCGTAAGAGGTGGCTAAGGATGGCTGCTTACTGGCCGAGATCTGATACTTGGGTTACTTGAGAGGCTGGGGTCTTGGGGAAGAAATAGCTGGACTGCAGTAATATTCAGATAACTGGGAATGCTAGGGCGGACCATGTTAAAGGTTGGGCGGTGTTTTCCAGTATTAACTATTCTTGCCGGTAATGAGAATAGAATATGCTATTTAGCGGTGGAATTGATTCTGAGTGATTGGTACAGTATGTCAAGTTACGAAAGGAAGGAAGGGTATTGGGAATTATGTAAATTCATCCAGGCTTGCCATCTCGACATTTTGAGCTTAACAGGGATTGGGATGCTAACCAAAAATCTTGAGTATGGGATAACTCCTTAGACCCCGTAATAGTACAGAGACGGGTAACCCCATTGACCCTTCTATGCCAGTCTCAAGAAGTAGAAAAAGAAGCAAAAAGAACAGAGCTGATGAGTAGCTAGTCTGGCGCATAACCGAAGTAGACCCATTATTGCTCTGAAAGTAGGGGTTTAATAAGTCGATCGTCGCACGCTTACGCTTACGCGCTACCGTATCAATTGATTGTACTTGTTGGGAAGAGCCGTATGACTGTTGTAGTGGGCGTGCTGGCGCTGAGTTGGTGGCTTTGGAAAACCGGAGCGCAAAAGAAATATGCTGTTTCGTGACTCTTGGATATCGGGTAACATGCTAGATATTTCCTCTTTTTTTTTCAATTTTTTTTTTTTTTCCATTACTCTTATGCAGCCTTTCGGCTATGAAGAGGCAGCTATCTAGCTACAGAACTAATAAATACAGGGATTTAAGCGACCCGTAGCCGAATCTTTCAGCCAATCACATCATATAATCCTTATACAAAATCAGTTTTAGGAAAAAATTCGATCTAAAAGAGCAAAATAAATAAGCAGGTAAATAAACAAAAACAAATAACAAAACGAGTGTCTAAAGACGTAAGCCTTTATGCTTAATTCCACATTTATCGATAAATCTTAAAAGACTCTTAATACCTAATTTTGTACAAAATAAAACACAAAGATCCAAGGTTTTCGTAGACTTTACTAAGTCTTTCCATTGCTCCTTATATAAGGAGCAAAATCTGATTATATAAACGCTGGTTTCTGATTTGCTATACCTACAAAAGGGGGTAATAGATTTACTAATTATATTTAAATAGTTCGCAAAAGGGCCGATCCGAGTCTTTAGCTAAATATATATATAGGCCAAAAGTCTTTTATATTAACAAAAGGTTTAAACTGGAATCGTAGCGAATCTTGACTAATTTGTCGATATAATCGACCAAGTCCGGCG
>JAGKQA010000325.1:0-23558 GCA_022609195.1 Plenodomus libanotidis
ATATTAATTAATATTATTAAGTTATTTAATTATATATAATTAGTCATTAATATAAGGGTATTATATATAATTAATTTAAGGCTTTAAAATTATTTATTATAACTTATTACCTTGATAATATTAGCGCTATAATATCTATAAATATTGTTTTTACAAAATTAAAAACTTATTTATATATTATTAAATATAAGCTAAAGACTTACTTTGGGGACTCATGAAATTTAAGAAAATTCCGCAGTCTGGCCTTCGAATATACATATTATATGTAAAACCCGTTCTACTAAAGTGGAGACTTAGATTAACACAATTAAAGGCGGTGGTGGGAAAGATTGGGGGGAGGGAATTTTCTGGATTCCAATTATTGGCCGAGATCGGGCCGAGCAAGCTAGATGTCCAACCGAGAAGCTGCGAACTTCTCCCAACAGCTCCTCTGCAAGCTCCTTCCAGATTCACCTTCTTCCTCCGTCGTATCCACATATGACAAACATCTTACAACGCAGTATGTCTCGGTTCACGGTCGCCAATCTTCCTCGTCTCGAGGTCGCTGCGCTTTCGGCGCAGCTGCTCACGCTCAAGGCTCCCGATAGCTCCATCGCAATAGTCGACGTCCGTGACGGAGGTGCGCTTCTCTAGCCTTGGCAGTTGTCGGAGCATTGGTACTGACGACTTCTTCCTGCTCCAGATCATATTGGTGGCCACATCAAAGGCTCCAAGTGGGTCCCTTCCCATCAGTTCGACGCCCAACTGCCCACTCTTCTCCGCCAGCTCAAGGACACCGAGACCGTCGTCTTCCACTGCGCCCTGTCCAAGCAACGAGGCCCAAGTGCCGCTCTTCAATACATACGTGCGCGAGAGGCAGAACTCGGTGCTGAATCTGTTGCCGCTCCCGAGGCCAAGCAGGGTGCTAGCACCGAGACCGAACAGAATAGCACGGAGGAGGGCAGGCACTCGGCACAAACACAGACGCCTGTGGCGCAGAAGGTCTGCGTCCTGAGGGGTGGCTTCTCCAAGTGGCA
This sequence comes from Plenodomus libanotidis, assembly GCA_022609195.1. Taxonomy (NCBI): domain Eukaryota; kingdom Fungi; phylum Ascomycota; class Dothideomycetes; order Pleosporales; family Leptosphaeriaceae; genus Plenodomus; species Plenodomus libanotidis. Next base: position 1,017 of record JAGKQA010000325.1, read on the forward strand.
GGAGGCGCATGGCGCTGATGAGCGGCTGACAGAGGCCTACGTCAAGGATCTTTGGGAGGACTATTGAGATCGTCCATCACGCTGCCTCGGCCCTGTCCAGTGATTCGGACATGCGACCTATCGGGATCAGGGCTCTCGCATGGTACAGCGGTGCTGCACAATCTTTGAATCAGACGATTTGATGGTGTGATAGAATTGCGTTCCTCCAGCCTGATCGCTGCTCGTGGCGATTATCACAATGGCCCAGGGCCCCAGCGAGCATGTCATACTCGCTAGACGGCCTCGGGCTTGGCAGCCACCAACCGCATGATCCGGCCCCGCTACCCGCTGCCTCCTCATCTTGACCGCACCCCGGAGATGCACCTGTCACTGTCAAGGGCTGTGTGCTCATGGCCATGAAACAACTATCCTGAACCAGCAGCAAGGTCGACGGGTGTCATGCGCGCCGCCGGATTTCATCTTCATTCCCCCAGGCCGCGCAGCGACTTATTGCGGTGGTCATTTGTCCGCCAGAAACAACCTGGCTCTGGATAATTTCGTCGTTTGAAGGACACTCAACTGCTCAGCACCCACAGTATGATCGCTTGGTCGTCTTCTTCCACCGGTGTTGTAAAGTTCCGCTGGTTCAGCAATTCGTTTCGTGGCAGGATGTCGGCAAGACCTGGAGCAGAGGCTGGACGAACCAGATCGTTCGATATCATGGTTGCTGCGTCGAAGTATGCCACTAGGTGGTGTGTCAATCCTCGCACTGTAACGGCAAGATCTCTCCGACAAAGGCCTGCACTGCTGTGGGTTCCTACTCGAACAGTCAACCCAGGTTAATTTCATCTCTGACAGTCCAATTTACAAACCGTTCATCCTGTTCCCTCCCGTCGGTGTGGCAAGTTGACGGCGCATCTCAAAATTTCCCACTTGCATTGGCGCTGACCACGATACGCCATCTTGCCAATGTGTGACGCCCGAGGATTGGCGCTCATAGACAAAAATATTGCCGCCGCGGGCCAAGAGTGATGCTTCCGATGAACGTGGTCGACGACTGATGTGGCGGAGTCTGCCACGCAAACAAGCTTCGATGATAATCAGTGCGTCTTTGGTGGATGCAACGTGTCCTTGGAACGTGGCGGCGATGAGTGCTTCTGGCATCGGTGACGTATGGGCGGTGTCGATAAAACATGCGAGAGGCGAGGGAGACTTGGAATGCGGGTGATGGTTGACATGAGTCGAATATCAGAAGAGGAACACAACCTTTATTGGGAGACGAGCCTGCGCTCCGTCAAGACGCCCTTGCAGTCACGAGTGCAACATCCAAAACTTCGAAACATGCCAACATGCCAGCCCTGCCAACCTAGCAGCGGATCGCCTTCCTGTATAAGAATCGAGACGCTGAGGCTTGCTTGGTTTTTGCCATCAGTCAGAAGCTACTAATCTGCATGTTTTGGGTCGCGATGGAAGCATAGCCTGCAGGAAAAAGTTTCCCTGCACAGCCGCCGCCATGGTTCTGCCGAGGCCTGTCGAAGGTCGTCAAGCTAACCAGCGGAACTGCCTTGTTGGGCAAGACCTTAGGCTTTCCTATCACCCAAAACGATTCCGCTGACATTTTCCGGATCAACAGGCACGGGCGGAATCATCTCCCCGCCGAGCCACGTCCGCCCACGTGTGAGGAGATCGCTAATTCTCCGGATAGCTAATCCCTACACCAAGGCAACATGGCAAACATTGACGGGCGCTCAGCCGCAAAGGCCGCGTTTTGGATACCCCCGCCCAGCTGCTGAATGAGCCTCATCGAAGATCGTTCACCTTTTGCGACGTTGTGCACCAGGCCCCATGTATCGCCACTAGGGAGACACATCTTTCTACGAGGTTCTTCGGGCCCACACATTCGGATGAACCTTGTGGCGATCAAGCTGCTTCGTACCGGGATTACACAAACCAAGATTATCAGATTGACGATCGTCGCCCCCTGCCCACGACAGCTCCGGATAGCTTCCCGAGAGAGATCAAGACAGCACGAAAAACCTTGGCGCGCATCAGAGCATAGCTACCCGACGTGCCAGGCTTGACCTGACCCTCAGCTCACCTTTGCGGGCAAAGCTTGTGAAGAGTACAAAACCTCTCGCTTAACCAGGCAGGTCACAAATCCTATGCGCTTCTTCGTGGAGTTGACTAGCAGCCGCAACTGCGCCAAGAAGCTTCATCTTCGCTACCGCTGGAGAATGCCAAGGTAATTATCGCTAAAGGTGCGCAGGCGGTGGCAGCGTTATCGACGAAGTGTCACATATTGCTCGACTGCTGCGACCCAATCTGAGCTGGGGGCTTTGCCCAAGTGGACCCCTCCTAGGGTGAACTGTATCTCGCGTGTCGCTGTCACCGTCGACAAGCTCCCGGGGATCGATCTCCGAGTGTGTTGCAACCAAACAGGCACCCCGATATATTATAGGAGCTGATCCAGGAAGAAAGGTTGATTTCCACATCTCCTGCTGCACACATAACTTTACTGCCGAAAGGCTCCCGCCGTTTCGCCGATGTCCAACCTTATTACGCGAGCATACAATGGCGATCGAAGGAACCTGAGGATCGGACCTGGCTCCTGCTGCCCAAGGTTGGTCTCAAGGCAAAAGTTTACCGGAGAATCCCAGGCTGGCGCGTCTGGGAGGCCGCCATAGGCTCCATCCACTGCCACGGCGGAATCCGCGCCGTTCCGTCTTGTTCCCATCAAGACCCAAACAGCTGGTGTTAGCTGGCAGTGACCCCCGTCTCCCCCATTCCCAAACCAAAAACCTTTAAAGCGAGCCATCGAGCCAGCCAGCCCGCCGGCCCGCCTACCTATACCGTTTACAGTAATTTCTTTCGCCCCGCCTCCTACTCGTTTCATTCCCGCGGGCGACTTGGCTTTGTGGATCCCGCCGATCTGAAACTCGGCGCATATCGGGTTATGCGTATTATAGCTGGATGTTTAATAGGGCGGATGTTTCGGGGCTGAAGTGTTTGGGGTTGGGTGGCGATCGAGTTGGGGGGCGTGGGCGGCGGCAGGCTGTTCCGCTTTTATTTAGTTGGGGGACCGGGCTGGTGGGGCTGCGGGACGAACCTTATTTTGACGGCGGCGTTGGTGGGCGTCAATTATTGCACAATAACATTAACAGGCATTGATTTATATCAAAGCTCCTACTGTGTTCACCAGATGGAGCGGAAATCTGACCGAGGAAAGGAAACCGTCATAAGATTCGGGCCCTGTAGCGACGTGGCGCACGAGTACACCAACACTGTCCTTCATTACGCGCTGGGACATAGTCAGGTTGCGGAATCAAGTTTTGAGACTCGAATAAAAGATCACTCATATCTAACACCGCCTGTGAGTTGATACGAGAGACATTTGATGTGGAATTTGGATGGTGATACAGTAGAAACGTCGAAAGTCGGTGGTAGAGGATTACCTCTGTGCCTCATCACTGCTTTCCCCAAGCTAACAGTAGACCAAAGACGGAGATCTGCCCGCGAGCCTCACTAGAGAGCCGCATCGTCTCATATATCGTTCAATTTGGCAACAGTCCTAACTGACTAGCCAGTTCTTCATGTTGCCTGCCATTGATGAGCGGGTGCGGCAGCGTCCTCTGTTTCTTCGATATGTGGAATTTTGTGGTATTTTCGGGAAGATAGATGTGCTCATAGTCATCAGGAGTCAACGGTGCTGATGAGTCTTCAGGCATCATTTGTGGGATCTGCACTGAGCCCTCTGTGCCGTGCAGATTCGTTCCGCGTGTTGAGAAGCGGCATGGTCGAGCTCCTCGGCCAGTCTCTTCGTTTGCCAGTCATATCTCTTGAGGCGGCGGTGGTCAAACGCTGGACTGGCCCATGCCTGTAGTGATCTTGTAGCGATGCTGTCGTTGCGGACCTCGGCGAGTGGTGAAAGCTTGCGAGGCACATGGTCTTCCAGATCCATTACTAGCCCCGGCAGCGTTCGTTTCTCGACCTGTTCGACCAGACGTCGTTCACGTCGAGCACGACGATCTTCCCGTGTGCGTTTGAGAGGCCGGCGCTCCCCCTGAGCAGCTATTTGGCGCGGGTATCGTCCATATCTCAGGCTCTGGCCCGGAGTCAAGGGGTTTCGGCGGCGAAGGCCCCGGCGAAACTTCATTGTGCCAATCTTTCCTATGATCGCTGCGCCGTTTCCAGGCAGGCTGTGCGTGAAGTGCGGATCACCACGTGCTGGATGTCTAACGAGACCTACGACTCTCAGCCCACGACAGTCGTCAGCCGCAGCGCACGGCGTGAACGGGTCTTGTGACGCTTGCAAAGTCCAGTCATTATTGGTGAGCCTCGATGGGTATTTTTCACTGTGGTACTCCTCGACCTGACTTGCCAGAGTGCTGGCTCGGACGGTAAGAGCACAATCGGCCCTGGGAAGCTCGAGGCAGGCCGAGCACAAGTGTTTTGAACTGGCAGGCTGGAATGTATCTGGAAAGTCGCTAGTGAACAGCATCAAGGTCCTGGCGTCGCGGGCGTATTTGTACCAGCCTCCGTGCGAGCTGCCGAGACCGACAGACTTTGGGAGGAGTTCTTTGAACGTCAAGTTCGTGACTAGAGATATGTACTCCCAGCCGTTGATTCGACGCGATCCAAAGGGGACTTGCTTCTTCTTCGTCCCAGACGGCGTAGGTGGTATTATCTCTCGCAGACTGTCGAATTCTCTGTACAACCGATTGACTTCGTTTTTGAAGAGGACTGCTTCAGAACCAGGCTTTCCTAGCAATGTACGGAAGTCGAAGACTCTCTCAGCGTTCAGTATCATGGCACGCCGAGTTGAGATCTGCGTCCTGTCCGGAGTGGCGCCCTCGATGATGTCCACAGCAGGGTCGATGGTGCGGCCGGAGACTGGCTCCAATCTCCGCCTATGCAAAAGGATGTGCAGCATCATCTCTTCACCATTGGTCTGAGTTGCTCGTCTTTGCACTGAATCGAACACAATGACAGGTATCTCTTTTGCGTGGTTCAGAAGATCAACGTAGTCGTCCGGTTCCCCTGCCCTGTGCCCATCGAATTGGCCCACGGCGATGGTGACGCTGAACGCTGCCCACTGACTGAATCCCAGAGTCAGCTTATCGATATCGAGCCACTTTCGTGGTTTACTGGCACTGAAGCGGCGCACAGCGCCGTAGTTGAATACAGTGGTTCCTGTAGGAGATAACTAACGTTAGCCAACACAATTCAGGGAAGCACCCCGTGGACATGTAATCGAGTATCATGTGGGAAGCTGGTGAAGGCCTTGCGGATAACCTACCAATGAATTCAAGAACCTCTGGGCACCATCCAACGAATGATCGACGCTTAGCATATTTTTTGACGTGTCCTTTTAGTCGAACAGGGCATTGTGCGCGTATGCGGTCCCAGTCGAGCTTTTGCGGGGAGGCGTCTAGCATATGCCACTGTACGGATTCGCCGATTCGTCGAATCGGGATCAAAGCATGACACCTGCCTTTGAAGATGAAACCCCCTTCAAAGGAAACAGCGTGAGGAATTCGAGCCATTGCAGCCATCGCCGATATGGATATTTCCAGTCCTCGTACGGCAGCATCGCGACGTGGTACAGGAAACCCAGATATGATAACGGCGGGACCTAGCAGTGTCGTCCAGCAACTTTGAGTAGCCCCGTCCTTCGCAGGATGAAGCCTCACATCTACCTTGAAGGCCGCCTCAGCGGGATGCTCGGCCTTGACTTCAGCGAAGCCCACATAGGCGCACGATAATTCGTGAAGTTTCTTGTGAAGAGCTGCGGCAAGCCAGGAAACCTGCTGCGCGATCGAGACGATGAACTCTTCGGGTCCCGTGGCTGTACATGATCGCATGGAAGAATCAAAGAATACCGAACCAGGGCTGGGACCGCTTCTTGGTTCTACTTAGCGGTTAGCCGCTTCCTAAGCCGATGAGGCACAGGCGCTCCATAGTCTTTTGCACATCGCGCGAGACATGGTAGACCAGCGTTATCGACTTACTCAACCAGTGAGAAAACCCAGTTTGCTGACCGCATGAGCCTGATATTGCGTCTAGTAGTGTTGTTGGGGCATTCGGCCACTGAGACTTGAAGTACTCCCCCACCGAACAAAGTACTGCGGTATCCGGCGTACCTGTCACTGCAGCGACTTTCCTGACATATTGATCAAGAATGCTGCCATAGTTGAGCCCCATAACGCCAAGTACGTCCCAATCAATATCGAACATAACCCGACGTTGATCACTTTGGCGAATGTGTGATGATTGCACTTGATGTGATGTCTGCGCATGATATAAGGCCCGCAGAGTGTTCTGGCGGATGCGGTCCATCTTCTGACCTATGTAACGCTCAAACGCTTCATCGACCTCTCTGACCATATTGCTGAAAGCAGGATGAGCGGTAGCTGCGATTACGATCGCCGATACACTGACTGGCTTCCCGTGCTCAAGCGGCAGATCCGATGAAGACACCTGCGATTCGAAATGTCTTTCTTTAGTCGTGCGTGCGTTCCTCACCACGTCTTCGAGAATTTGAGGAGCAATCCGCGACTGGAGTCTCGTGATTACATCGAGGGTGTTCAAGGACAGAGTTGTGGCATGGCCCAAGCTAACAGCCTCCACAAACTGTTGTATAGCTTGACAAAGACTTATGACAACGTGTCGCTGCGCAGAACTCTCTACAGATCCTTGACAGCTGTTGACTCGCATTTTTATCAACACTGCCTCCGAGAACTTCACGACGAGTTTGGCATCATCGATAGCATCGAATTGATGGATGGTGAGGTTTGAAGTGGGCGAGCGCTCCTCGTCATCCTCTTTCAGGTGTTGAACCATGTCGCCAGAAACAGCGACTGGTTCCAAGGTTTCCACGATGGGATCGCAGCGGCCGTGCCGATGTCCACAGTCAAGACAGGCTGGGATATGGGATTGGTTCCACATACTCCTGCACATGCAACAAGTCCACATGGATGCTCCGATTTTCCGACCCATTGTCTATTGATTGCGATAAATGCCGGCCGTTGCCCGTAATATGCTTTGATGCAAGACAACTCTCGGAGAGTGAAACAAGGCGCGAAAGAGGTCATCAGTGACTCTGATGGAAAAAGACACAGATAGCACTGAGCTGAGCCTGAGAAGAACAGGTCGGAAATGAGTAATGGTTCTCGGATGAGAATCAGGCTTGCCCTCAGGCTTTCATCCAGGCTTTCGTCCAGGCTTCCACCAGGGCTCTCACTCGGCCCAGCACTTACAGGTTTCGATCAAACCTTTACTCCACTTCACTGGCTCGCCACCCCGGCCATACGTGTACCAGTACACGATGCAGTCAGCTGCAGGAACTGAGGGGTGGCACACGGTAGCATGTGCACACTCCCAATGTGGTTGCTTCAGATACAACGCAGCAGCAAGAACGCACCGCAATATAACATGAAAGAGGACTAGGCCACACGCCACATGGCCATGACAATTATGCAATTCTCCTAGACTTGCTCTCCCTCACCTGAATCGAATGTTCGCGCTGGAGCCAACGGGATGTTCTGGCCCAGTCATCACCGGTCACCTACAATACTGCCCTAGAAAGTTTCGGGACTAGATTTGCAGTGAGGTACCGTGAATTGAGGAGCAGTGACAAAAACTGATGGTTTCCTGAAGACTGTCGATAGCCTCCTCGCCGCACTGGTCAGCCTTGGCTGATGAGTAAGGGGACCACTTGAGGCAAATGGATGATTTCGCTCCGCGATGGCACGGAAGGATCCAAGTTGTGAGCAATGAATTCGATGAGAGCAGAATTATAGATGTCTGCTCATGCACTGAATAGTTTGGGCATGTCGTTGAAGTGGCTTAGTCATCAATTCAATAACACTCTATCCCCCATCTCGACCCCATCGTCCCACCTTTGTATCGCTCCACAATCAGCACTTAACCAAAACGCGCACAACGCCGACCTCGCGATGGAGGCTCAGGAAGCAAGCTCAGAAGTGCCGGCAGCTGCCCTCAACCCCGCCGCGAGCGTCGAGAATCGTGCCGAAATCGCCCAGGCCAAAGCCGAAATGGCCGTCGTACTCGCCGCCTCCTTCCGCGAAGACATCAACAGCCTCCGCGACGCGCTCCAACACGCCAACCACATCATCACAACCCTCCAAGCCGAAAACGCCGCGATCCGCGCTGCGCTTGCACTCGCCGACCCCAACTTCAACCACCGCAAAAATGGCCTCGACCCCGCTGCCGCCGACGACGACGACGACGACGACGAAGCGCCATCAACCCCCAAACCCTCACCACCAGCCATCCCCCCACGGCCCGACATGCAGCAGCCCCCACCCGAAGGCACGATCTTCTCCAACGGCGGGCCCTACTCCTCCGCCAAGACGGGCGAGCGCTCGACGCACAACACGCAGCTGAAAAAGGAGCTCAACGACTGGAGCCGCGTGCGCGGGTACAGCGTCAAGATCTACCGCAGCCGGCTCGAGAAGAAACGCGCGAAGCTGATTATTAGCTGCGCATTCGCGGGCCGGCCGAAGCGCGTGCGCACCGAGGAGGAGGAGCAGGCGGCGCGGGACCGTGGGGAGACGTTTCGGCGCCAGCGCTTGTCGAAGCTGAGTGATTGCCCGTTGCGCTTCTCGTTGTTGGAGATGGTCGAGGGGAGCGGGACGTTTCTGGTGAAGCATGTCATGGATCCTGGGGCGCAGCATTGCAATCATGCGCCGGGCCCGAGGATGTTTGTGGACAGCGACGATGAGAACTAGTTGTGGACATGTGCTATCCAAGACACGAAATATATGAGAAGCATGCGTGCGCTGTTGGCACTGCGTCTGTTCTGTCGAACAGACGGATGGAAGCCATAACTGTTTGAGTTTCCAAGTAGTCCAGGGGCCGCTTCTGGGAGTTAACGTTAGACTACAATCTGGTGGTCCATGTCTGTTGCATCGCGATCGAGCGCACACATAGTGAGCGAGTGACAAGGAGCGCCTAGGATCGCTTCTTATCTCTACAGAAGCTCGTCAACTACATGGAGGACATCACTCAAAACCAAACACGATTTGGATTGGAGCATCAAGTCACAAGATCGACTGCGAGTTTCTTCAAGAATGGTAATTATGACTATCTACTCAGGTACGGGGAGCACACGAGGCCTGTCAGCATCTCCTCCGACAAGCAATGCTACCTCGCAACTCATACCGTGCCCAACCAACATGAGGCACGTGGTCTTCAATACTTGAGGAACAATCCCTAGCGTTTCCTACCGGCACAACAATCCTGCACGTCTACAGATCCCTCTGCCTGAATTACGGCGGCCCTTCAGTAGTGACCCCGAATCACACAGCGTCAACGTCGGGATCCCTCAACTCACAAGAACAGAGCCCACATCCCGGATATGCTGTTCCACTGCCTCCGACCATCCAACAGCCCCCTGAGTCTCCTGCGTCACCAACCACGCCAACGCCTTCTCCGCCACCAGCTCCCACGAGTCCCGCTCGGCACCGAGCACCGTGCGCAAGAAAGCAAGTACAGCGATCGTAGCTCGTGCATCAGACGAGAACGTCTGGTCGCCCAGCGATGTCTTCAGGTCGTCGTCCTTGACGCCCAAAACTGCCGCGAGTGCGTCGCTCCATGTCCAGAACCCCTCGAAGCTCTGAAGGCGTACGATGGTGTCCATGGCGGTCTCGTCCGGGTCCACGGGCCCGGGCATAGCCGCACACGCCTCCACAGCATTACCGTTCGGCCTGCTACTGAAGAGTGGCGTCCCACCTCCGCCTGACGAGCTGGGAGCAGCACCAAATGCTGGTGCGCTTCCCCCAAACAAAGCTGGCCGAGTGGATGCCGTCAAGTTTGCACTGCTCGCCCTGCTACCGAAGAGTGACGGTCCACCAGCCAAAGCCGTAGCATTCGGCCTGCCACCAAAGAGTGCCGACCCACTTCCACCCGACGAGCTGGCTGCAGCACTCCATGATGTTGCTGGACTGGGTGCAGGCGCGGCTGCGTTGCTCGCCTTATTGATCCAAGAGAAGGTTTGCGGGGTTGGGGAGTAGACCGCAGCAGCCGGGCTTGGCCCCGTGGTGGAGTAGGAGACCTTCGGACTGTGGGCGTCGCCGACGAAACGGTTCCTCCCGCTGATACTCCGGCTAGAAAAGGCTTTCATCTTTGGACCAAACCCGCCGGACGAGGTCGGCCCTGCATGCTCGGCCTGCACAGGCTGCTGCGTAGGCAGTGCGCTCGAAAGCTCCTCATTACTATTGTCCTCCACCGCGACGAACGAACACCACTTTCCGCCGACTTGGTACTCCACGCCCAGGCGCACTGCTTCGCGCTGGAACAGCTCGTCGCAATGGCCAGGGTACGCATCCTTCAGCAGCTTGTCGTCGTGCTTGGCATGGAAAATCCAGCCGCGGCCTTCCTCGAGCTCACGAGTGGCCTTGCGAGCTGCGAGTTGGTGGATCGTATCGCCTGATGATGAGCCTGTGGGGGTGGTTACTGGGATCTCGAGGACGAGAGGCCCGTGCTTGCTGGTGGCGCGGAATATGACTGTCTCGGGGATGTTGGCTGCTGTCGCTGGGGAGAGAAGCAGGTACACATTGGTGCGGTTGAAGGGGAAGAGGGCTGGGATCTGGAAGGGCGCCTGGAGGATCCTGGGAGCTGCTAAGGTGGGGATGCTCGATGGGCTGTCCGTGCTGATGTCCATGTCAACCGAGGGATCGAACAGAGAGATAGGCTTAGGCGGGGACTTCTCGCGGTTCTGGGCTTGTTGTTGCTCCATCTCACTAAGTCCAACGTCGACAGTCAAGTCAGCCACGCGGTCGACCAGCTCAAAGTCGTCGTCTTCGAGATCCGCCGAGCCGTCCGGCTTGCGATATTTGACCTCCAGCGTATAGTCGGTGATGTGCGGCGTCAACGCCGCCTTGAGCATCCGGACCACCTTATTGTCCAGCTTCTCGTGGTCGCCGACGGTCTGGCAGAAGCCGTTGCCGGCGCGCGCCAGACCCTCAACAAGCGCTGAGCTTGCTCCATCGCCGATGCCGAGGGTGAAGATGCGGATGCTGCCTTGCGCTTCCTCCTGACGCGTGTTGACCATGTCGAACAGCTCGTTTTGATTCCAGGTCTCCCCGTCCGTGAGCACAAAGACTTCCAGATCCAAGCCCACTGCTCGCTTATCGAACGTGGCTTTGACGGGCTGGAGTATCTCTGTGCCGCCGTAGTTCGCCTGCATCGCAGCAGCATACTGCGTGGCTAGCCCCAGGCTCTCCGCGTCGTAGGTACGCGACCCCTGTGGGAACAGAAACGAATGGTTGTTTCCAAAGCTGCAGATGTTGAACTTGACGCCGACCGGCAGGGACTTGAGGAAGAGCTGGAGCGCCGACCTCAAGTTGATGATCTTCTGCCCCTGCATCGACCCAGACTGGTCGCACACGAAGACGATCTCGGGCCGCTCAGAGGGGAGATTGAACTTCGGGACGAGGGTCGTCATTAACGCGCGCTGATTGCGGATGGTCGAGTGCGTCTCCAGGATGGCGACCGGGTTCGAGGCGTTGGTCGCCACGATTTGCAGCACAAAGTCCTTGTCCAAGGACGCAGTTCCCAGCGACAACGAGGCAGAGGCCAGATTGAACTGCGGTGGCGGGGTAGGCTCGAGCCCGCGCGTCGAAGAAACGGAGCCGATCTCCACGCCGATGGGGTGGCTTGGCGACTGCAGCGACGTGATGGCCGAACCGGCCTGCATCTCGACGTCGACGGTAATGGAGATAGCGCCCGCAGATGCCTGCGTCTCGGTGGGGAAAATACCGCCCGACGTCGCGCCATATCGAGGGGCGATGGAAGTGGGGAGGGTGAGCCTGACCCCATCAACTCCAGCGTCATGCTTCAGCTCGCCCAGCACGACGATGTCCACTCTGATCTCGGCGCCAGCCGGGACGTTGCCGATCGTCGTGGTGAACACGTCGCTCGCATCACGCTGCTGCTCGAGCAGGCCTGCAGTCTCACCGCGCGCGACGGCCTCGTTGAAGGTCTGCCGCGCGGCCTGCTTTTCCTTGACGACGCCGCGGATGACGCGGTCGTTGTTGATGGTGCAGGTGAAGCCGACGACGCAGACGCCATCGTAAAGAGGGAATGTGTAGCGTAACTCGGGGTTGGCGGCTGTGGGAGAGGGGTTGGTGAATGTTTGGGTCAGGGCTGTGCGTGAGATGGATGATAGAATGGTTGTGTGGGCTGAGAGGGAGAGTAGGGGGAGATATTGTCTGAAGACCCGAGGGGTGAAGAGGCTGTAGTAATCTTTCTGGGCCGGGTCTTTGGTTTGGAGGAAGTACAGGCCGCAGACGTTCTCGTTCAGAGGGCCGGTGAACATCGTGCAAATCTTGACTGGCGGATGGGTGACTCGATGTGGGCGATGTGGTGCCGTTCGGTGGTAATGGTGGGGAGCAAGTGGACAGTTCGGTGTTGTGTGTTATGGTGTTTTGGGGAAATTAATGTTCCTAGATCAAGGGAGGGAAGAGTAGGCAGCTCCAAATATATACGATCCAGTGGGCATTAATGTTCTGGGTGCGGTGTGTCCCCTTTGTCAAATACTTGGTTGCCTAGTAGTTGCCGCGTGGCTCTGCAGCTCTAGATGTGACAATGAGTGGAAGACGCTATCTGGAGGTACACGAAGAGGGAGAGCTTGAGCTGCTATCGGCCATCGTCCGAGCACCATCGACTCGAGCCTACGTTCGTGCCTGAATTTGAGTCAACTGTGGTCTCGATTAGGAGTCAGAACTGTCGCAATACGCGGCTGAATCGCCTGTGAACCTCGGGGTTGTGAGAGCCGAACCTTACTGGGCGTGTCGACAAGTCCAATGCAGCACATGCGGCCGACCCAGTCCTGGAAAAGTTTGTATTTCGTGGCAGTCTCCAAGACTGACGCGGCCTTCCAATTGTCTTTGAAGAAGATAGAAGCTTGGAACGGGATCTCGAGAATATAAAGAGTCAAATCAGAAAGTCAGGTGCCCCCTTGCTGCTGCCAAGCCAAGATAAGACGCATGCGGTCAGCATTCGCTGTTAAGGGTTTGGCGCTGCTGATGCGCCTCGCGCTATCACTTACACAGCCCCCTGCATCTTCCGCCACACGAGGTGTACTTTGCGCCTGTCAAATGTGCGCTTGCCAAGCTCGTCTTCAACATGAAAATGTTTTCTATCACTCGTTCTAACTTGAGGCCTCCTAGTTTTGGTTGAACTTCTTATAGCATTTGCAGCATATTGTCTGTCACCCACAACGCTGCGCATAAAGTCGTGATGGTGTACGATGCACAGGTAATCACGGGGGTTCATTCTATCAGTAGAGCACTGGCCACGGGAGGGCACCAGACAGCACTGGTGGTGAAGAAACCAGGACTTGGGCACCAGAACCCAGCCGTGCTGTAAAGGTTATTCACAGGCCAGAACTCAGCGGAATTGCAGGACAGTTCTGTGTGCGGTTTCTACGTTCGTGGTCCTTGGGATCTGGTGATAGCCTCACCGTGGAGCTATTTAGCGCCGTGCTCCAATGTTACACCCCTGACCACTCCAAGGTTGCAGGCGGGTCATGAGATCAAACTTCAACATTGAGTCAACGAGTACGAATTTTCTGCAACTCAAGGGGGGACATAGATGATAGACCAGATCCAGCTGCCCACCTCATATATCTCAGCTAATCCCAAGGCCCCATTCAATCGCCCTCGCGCGTTTTCGACGTGAGCAGACCCAGAGCTCTCCGTAGACACGACGACAAGTGGGAGTGGGTTATGCAAAAGAATCTCTCCAGAGATTTGAATTCGCCGACAGATGAGATCGGCAACGGCATTTTGTTGCGTCCAAATATGGTTAGCATATGCTGTTAAAGATTTGGTGGTGTGCAAGCGGTGACCGCGGTCACTAACACGAAACCCTGCTTTCTCCCACCGCAACGGCGTAATGCAACCTACTACAACCTCAATCTTTGTGTGACTGCACGGCTCAGCTCTTATTAGTCTCTTTCAATCTGCCTATGTGTTATGTCAACCTAAATCTTAGGGATGCTAACTGTGTGCAATGGTTCAGGTACGTTTCATGCTTCAACCTCAAATAATGCCCAAATGTTTGTGCCTCAATGAAGCTCGCCATGCATCACAAGTTTGGCTGAGTGAACTCGGCTGATAAGTCATATCTCTCTAACCTGCCAGAAATAGCCCCACAGCCATTGTTGAACGATAGATGTTAGCATCTTGCAACATGATCGGTCAACAGCTCGAGCTTGTGCCATAGCCTTGTCTAATTTGCCGGGCATCCATCCATAGTGGCCCATAACTATAAGTGCACGATCTCTTTCTCTTGGTTCCTTTACAAGGCCGGTGCGACTGAGTTCCAAGGCTACTGATCCCAACGGCTGTGTAGGCAGCCTTGCCGATCTAAGGAGATGTGGTCCAAGTGGCAGCTGACTCGTAGCTTGAGGGCGAGACATTTACCCTTTTGGGATGTATGCCCATTCGCTGGAGTACGAGTTCGGCGACCTGCCCGTGGATCCAGTTCTTTGACAAAAGTTGGGGCCTTGTGAGTGCAAAGACTCACTGAACTTTACAGGGACGAGGTTACGTCTATTTTCAATGCTGTCGGTAACTCCGTGACACTGCGTTCAAGTGCCCACACTCGCCGACCTCAGTGTCCACCCTATCTTTCAAATTTATGTAGATCATATTACTCAGCACGAGTGGTGGAAGAAGGCAGTTGTGTGTAGTACAGACTGTACAGCAATATGGCTGGGCATCAACTTCTGGTTTCATCATAAAAGACCGCTCAACTCCCACCAAACACTACTCAATGTTATATCACAGATCATGACATACATCAGCAGCATTCCTCTCCATCCCAACTGAAGAATCTATCTCCAACCAGGTCACCATGAGGATTTCCTCAACCCTTCTGGGACTATTTGCCACAACCTCTCTCGCAGCCACAGTCCCACCAGCCAGCCACCTCCTCACCCGCGCCATCAATGACCTAGAAGCATGCAGACAGGCCCTCAACTGCGAAGTCGTCGAGGGCAACAACCGCACCCTCGCCCGGATTCGCCACAATTGAGACATGGGCCCCGGCTCACCTTACTACGATACCACCATGAAGTGCGCGGACGATGGCTATGTCGAAACGCAGGTGATACTCGCCGACGCCAAACTCAACTACGGATGCGCGGTCGACGAACTCGACAGCCACCCGGACCCGCATGCGATTCTGGGCAATATCGAGAAGATCTGCAAGACCACGGGTGCTTGTGTACAGGGCGAGGAGTACGCCGAGACTACCATTGTGGTGGACTGCAGTATGGACGTTTGTGTGCTCGATAAGGTGAAGTGGGGACTCATTGAAGCGGAGGGGGAGTATCCCTTGGGTAAGCAATGCATCAGAATCTATGTTTTGACATGAGAAAGCATGGTAAAGATACTAACGGCCGTTTCGTGGTACAGAGCTCCGGAACGCATATGTCGAGGCGATGGTTGCCCTTGCAGATACTAGATTTGAGTCGAGGACACAAGAACAGTGAGTAGTCTGCTTCTTGTGATTGTGATCGCAAGTGGCATTCTGATTACACTTCTAGACCAATAATCTAACCCAGAATCTAGCCAAAGTCAGGATCAGGACGGTGCAACGGGTTCGCGCGAGTAGAAACCCCATGTATATGTGGACGAGCACATTGTCACGTCGCAGTCAAGCTGACTTTTCCCCCCCTCTCCGAATTCAGAATGCGATTGCACAGCTATCAAGCAGACTGGAGAGTTCCACATCTCCCGGTACGTCTGGATATCAGGCCACAAAATTCTCCAAAGCGTCATGGTCGTCAAGATCAGCAGTCCCAACGAGAAGAAGGGCGCGTGTGGGGTGTCCTCGGTCCTGTCATTGCCGCTGGTGAGATGGCGGATGCTCTCCCGGGTATTGGCCATGTGATTGCAATTATCTTCGGCACTGTTGGTGCTGCTGTCAGTCTCCCCTCGCCTCTTCTTTTTAAGTTTTACGATTTCGCGCAGCTGTATTGATTACGAGCCAGTGCGAGTTCTTGGGCTAAGCCTACACTCGGTGTGATTGTGAGCGAAGGCCATAAGTCTCGTGATGGAAGACTACCCAGGTGGAAATGTGGTGCTCACTGCCCAGCCCAGATTTGACTAGACCTATGTCACTGGCAATGTGCGGTAGTACACCTATCGAAAGAGCCATCAACTACCTGGTTCATGCGATCGTTGTCTTGTTGCTATTGTTGAAACTGCGATGTTGTTAATGTCACGAACAAAAGTGTCGTATGCCGGGAAATGCGAGCAGTGTTCGAGCGGACAATCTCAAGCTATATGTCTCATTTGTGGTCCACGCATCATCTGAGCTATCCTCTGGGAGGATGTGCACGTCTCCAAAGTCGATGATCTTCAGCGCAGGCAGCCATTGAAGCTGACCACCAGGCCTGTGAAATACGACGTTCCCCGGGTGTAAGTCGTTGTGCTATATCTCATATATAGTCAGATGAAGGTCAATGAGACAGTTGATCACAGATGCCAGCATACTGTAGCAGAAATTGAAAGGCAACTTGTTCTGTGCTTGTGCAGAGCGGGTGGTGCTGAGGCCGCGGATATGGTTGAGCAGGTCCTCCAGTGTGCCGGAACTGGCCGCCTCCATGACCAAGAATACTTGAGAGGGCGACAAGGCGACGAGGATCCTGAGTGTTGTGGTGTTACTGGTGCGTCCGCTCTCAGAGTGACATTGACCGGAATCATGTCAAGACACCTAGTCATCTGCTGCTCATTCCCATCGTCCATCGCCGCATATCTTTCGCAGATTCTGCGGTGAATATTGGCCTCTTGTTTTGCTACTCGCTTCACTACGACGGACTGCTGAGAGGAATTGTATAGGTAAGCTCGGCTTTCGACTGACGGTGTTGAGTGAAACGGGTAAAGCAGCTTACCTTGAATAGTCTTAGACGCCGCCATGTTTACAACTCAGAGCAATCGCTCGGGGTTTCATGTGTTACGAAGGCCTCAAGTAGCCAACTATAAGTAAAAGAGTCTAAGTGGTAATATCGTAACTCCATCGCAACTGTGCAATACTGTCCAATGTCTTACACCCTTACCTCGTCCATGGACAAGTAAGTGCCTTGTGCCTGGGTGTGTCCTTCGAAGGTTTTTTTTTTTCTGTGTCTCATGACAAAGAACTTTGTTGAGCAACTTCACAGCCTGTTGTACCTACGTGTTACCACAGCAAATATCTGCACAATGCCTTTGTGCCCACCGAAGTATACCATCCCTCTGTTGAACCAATTTTGACTTAGCAGTAGGTATCAAGTAGGGCTTATAAGCCACACACATCATCTTGTAGTCATGCATACTCTGCAGAAAGCCTTGTGACCTAAGGGGACTCTCAGAATATGCAGAGCCGCTTGAAGGACCATATGGTGTCTTGGTAGGTATATGTTCGGTCAAGCTGTAAAGACGCACGCACTAGTGACTTCATTGGCATATTACAGTACACATATTTAGGTTTTTCTCTAAAGAGGATTGTGTATTTTGGATCCTTAAAATCTATTAACTTGAAGTAGTTTAGCACTAGGTAGACTCCTTAGTGTCGTGATGCCAACAGCGCCTCCTTGGCGTCAGCCGCTGCTTGTTCCTTCTTCTGCTTCTTACGGTCTGAGCAACACGAAAAGCATATGCCTCCGATGCAGGCAGCAGTAAATATAGCCAAGATGGCTGCGACGACATAGCTGATGCTCCTCATACCTGAGGACGTCGAGCTCGACGTGCTAGTAGAAGTTGATGACGAGGTGGAGGAAGTTGTTGACGCCGTGGATGATGAGGTCGAGCTCGCTGTGGTACTGGAATCAGTGCTTGTGGCGGAGGTCGAAGTGCTGGTCGTCGAAGCGGTCGTAGAGGTGTCAGTCGATGTGGCAGTCGACGACGTTGATGTTGCAGTTGACGTTGAGTCTGTTGACGTTGACTCTGCTGAAGTGGTCGTCTCGCGGGCAAATAGGTCCACCTGTCTCAATTCCACGACCTCGATGGTGTTTCCTGTGCACTGCTCCACGACCAAGGATGCTTCGACCTTAGTCTCACTTGTGGCGCATCCTGCCTCCTCCAAACATTGTTGCAGTGTTTCCAAATTTGAACCATAGGACAGCACGCAGTCTTGAACGGCTGTTCTTTGTCCGCAAGTAATAGTTGTTGAGATGCGAGTGCTATCGGCGGCACAGCGGTTTGATTCTGTGCGTTCCAAAGGATGTGCGGTTGCTAGACTCAGAAACAGAGCCAGTGCTGCGGTGCAAGACGGGGAAAACATTTGGGATCTCATTTTATTGTCGTGTGCCTTGCAAGTGGAAGAATGCAAATAAATATAGCCAGTGGATGTGCGTGGCGGATGGGAGCCGTCCAAAGGATATGTGAAGCTTGTCAGACACGCGATTGACTGCGCAGGTCGGATGAAGTGGAAGCAAAGCTGAGCAGGTAGCGAAGTACGAGAGGCTTTGACAGGAGCATTCTATCCTATGTATACTTATAGATCTGGGCAAGAGTCTTCACGACCCACAGCAGCAGTCCCGCTGTCTACGGTAACTCACCGGAAAGACCATGCTATACCTGACTCTGACACCCGCTTATGCGGTTTGCCCGCCCGCAAACCACAAGCGGCTGCGACTTGGCGCCACGCGAGCGTACGAGATTGATCGCTCAGCCGCCATGCTTGACGCGGATGTCGAAATGAAATGCAAAGATGCGTTGGGCGGTTGTGGAGCTGACGACGACTTTGGTGGGCCAACATCTGCTTCGTCGACTGCGCCCCACCACGGCTATCTATTGGGGTGTAGATCGTTGTACCATACCAGCATACTCAAGCGCAAACAGGGGCGCATACAACGCTCAGCCGGCTCGGTCTCGGCGCGCACATTTCTCACCCCTTTTCGGATCGCATATGTTCAAAGTGGTTCGGAGTCGATACAATTATAATTCAATGAGCCCAATTTCGATTCAGGGCTCTCGATCCTCACTTGTCGCTCGTGCCCACAACCCAAAAGAGCCTTGAGGCTAGGCGGATTTTTTTTTTTTTTCAAAATGTCTAAGCCGCGAGTCATGCGGGCGAGCACCCCCCCACATCCGGGTAACATTATTATAATTAGATCTACCTCCAAACAGCATCATGTGCAGCCATCCTTATCTTTTACCTACGAGACCCCTCAAAGCGTCAAAAAGTACGGAGAAGATCAATGCAGAGTATATGCTGTGCCATAATTCCATGCCACAAAGACCGACTTTCTAGAAGTCTTCTTCATATAAGCGACGGGAAGAACAACCCGACCGCTCTTGTCAGGGACTCATACAACCTTGGTTCTGTTTATGGCCCAGAATGAATCGCAGCCATCATCGTTGATGCTGAAGTAAGATCTAGCAGCCTCAAGTCCGACAACAACGATGTCGACACCGGGAATTCGGCAATGCAATGCAACCCGGCACGGAGCGTCATCGGCACTTTTTTCGCCTTCCGGCGGCCGGACGTCTCCGGCCTTGCCACGCTTCCCCTTCCATAGAAACACGCAGCCTTTCAAAAACTTGAAGCATCCGAATGGGATATTTGGCAAGGGCCTCTTTCACTCTTTCTTGAGCCGGATGCAACCAGTGTACAGCGTCACGCAATCCTAGACCGTTTTCCGGTGCCGACGCTCAGCGGTGTGTTCAGGTGGTCTCGAGACTGGCGTGGTACCCAGGCAGTCAGAGTTCTTAACCCTTCGGCTCGCTTCAAGAATCTCCTGACATGCGCCGGCATCCTACTTAGGTGAACTCTAACTGACTTCCGAGGTCTTGGGCGCTGTTATCGACAATGGAAAAGGATGGGACCGAGAAGCGGCGCTCTAGCTCAGACACCGTGCAGCAGCAACCTGAGCAAACCGGCGAGCCACAACTGCATGAGGCCCAGAAGGAGGAAGTCATCGCAAATCTGCCCGCTGACGGAGACGAGGTCATGCGCCGAGATCAGAATGAGGCTGAAGTGGCTGCAAAGGAAGCTTCGCCCAAGGCGCATCGTGACTGGGCTGGGGTCCTCATATCCATATTGACGCCTCGGCGATGTCGCTACGACCCTCAAAATCCTCCGAAGTTCGGTTGGGCATTGAACTTATTGTTTGCATTGGTATGTCAACGCTCCGGTCTTGGACGAAGCAGATGAAAAGTCTCGTGCCTGTTGATGGGAGGGGATCACCGCTGACTCGGCCTAGACTACTACCGCCACCGTCGCCAACATCTACTACGTTCAACCTATATTGTTCAAGATAGCCGAAACTTTCAACGTCAGTTTTGAAAGGGCGTCACTGGTTGCCACTTTGTTACAGGCGGGATATGCGGCAGGTCTTCTTCTGCTATGTCCGCTTGGCGATATCTTCCGCCGTCGACCTTTCATCCTGCTTCTAGTCTTCGCCACTGCGACCTTGGTATGTTGAGCGTTGTCTTCGATGTCACGCCGCAATGTGGTATTTATCTGACACGCTTTTGTGAAACAGTGGCTTGTGCTATGTCTCACATCCAATTTCAAAGTCTTCGCCGGCATTTCGTTCGTGTGCGGTGTCACAACGGTAACACCGCAGCTGATGCTTCCCCTGGTCGGCGACCTTGCTTCGACTCACCGGCGTGCCCAATCGATCTCCATTGTGGTCGCAGGACTGTCTCTTGGAATGCTCATTGCTCGACTTCTGTCTGGCGTGATAGCAAACTACACTGACTGGAGGAACATCTACTGGTTCGCCTTTGCAGCTCAGTACTGCATATTCGGCCTGCTCTTCTGCTTCCTCCCGGACTATCCTTCGAAGAATCCAGATGGGCTCAACTACTTCAAGATGATGTGGAGCATGATTCATATGTACTTCACAGAGCCACTCCTGGTCCAGGCTTGCTTGATCAACTTCCTCATGAGTGCAATCTTCACATCGTTTTGGACAACCTTGTCGTTCTTGCTCTCGTCACCACCCTTCGAGTACAGCTCACTGGTCATTGGCCTCTTCGCTCTTATCGGCATAGTCGTTATATGCTGGGGACCCATCTATAGCCGCCTGATCATCGACAAGATTCAGCCTCTCTACTCATGTCTCCTGGGCATCAGCATCGAGTTGACTGGCGTCGCCATTGGAACTTTCATCGGTACATTCACGGTCGCAGGCCCGGTGACTCAGGCGATAGTCATTGACCTAGGAAACCAGGCGTGCAATATTGCAAACCGCACAGCCATCAACGATATAAACCCCAAGGCCAGAAATCGAGTCAATGTGAGTGATATGCCCGACTGCCAACCGTCGAATTTGCACAGGCACTGTACTCTTGTCTGGCTCTTGCGAGCGACCGCCAACCACATGGCTGTACGTGATCACTGACAACTTTCAGACGTGCTACATGGTCGCAGCGTTCACAGGGCAGCTCACTGGCACTGCGGTCGGAAATCGACTGTATGCCTTAGGTGGTTGGAGAGCCAGTGGTGGTTGCAACAGTAAGTCGACCAAGGGCCTACTTGTCACCCGAAGTCTAATTATCTCCATCACAGTCGGCTTTCTCGGTCTGGCGTTGATCGTCTGCTTTGTCCGCGGACCACGAGAGAAAGGCTGGCTCGGTTGGTCGGGCGGATGGAGCTACAAGAAGGAGAGCACCCCGAAAGAAGTCCGGCCTTCACCAGCGGCTTCAGATATTCCTACATCGTCTTTAACAGCAGAGCATGGGAAGTAGGCAGTGAAACGCAGGGAGAGCACTCTATGTCGCATAGTAAGCCCGAATCGTGTGATGGTAGATCCAAATGGGCAAGCCTGTGGCGATTGCGGTGTGAATTGTTGTTCGCTGATACGTATCATGACAGCGCCAGGGCTTGATTTTTAAGTTTCAGGCCTCACCACTCGGCATGTCATATCTGAATCTTGAAATGCCATTTTCGGATTAGGGAAGAACTATGTATTCAGTAGGAGTGTCGCAGAATGAACACAAGTCGGGTATGCTATGTGGTATGGGTAAATAAATGTGACCTTGCCAGGTCAAGAATTGAGACGAAGTGCTGCGTGCACAGATCACAAAATACTCGACAGGGGTGCTAAAAAAAAAAAAAAGGTACGCAACCATAGTATAATTTCGCCTACCTACCACATCGAATATCAACGGCCCATTCCGGGTATTGTCCATGGGGTAATTTCGAAATAAAGTTTCCTTGGCTATAAGCACTTGTATGTGGCCGGAACTCCAAACAGACGGGGTAATTTCTACGATTGCAAGGAATGACCTTTCACTGCTGCTTAACATCACAAGTTGGGCTTCGCTCGAAGGATTATAGCTCGCAGCCGCACGCGCAAACAATAGGGGCCTGATTGAATGAATTCAATAGGCTGAAGGGCTTATCCCTGTCAGTGATAAGGCGATAAGGCCTTCAACATCACCCCTGCGGATTTGGCTATTAAGCCTCTTCCTATTATACCACAACTAGCTAATTAGTTACACCCTATATAATCTTTACTTATATATATAATATATTACCTTAATGTAATTATTATTTGTTAATAATAAAATAAAAGCTAATACTTTATACTTTATATTT
>JAGKQA010000326.1:0-23453 GCA_022609195.1 Plenodomus libanotidis
ATCTGTTGGATCGCTCAGCTATCCTAGCGATCCATCACAACCCTAGTCCTTTTGGATTATCTAATCCTTCTTTGCTGACATAAGAGAGATTCCCCGCTTGATGTGTTGGATATCAAGCTCCTAATGGCGCAGCTGACCGCTGGCCTATTCCTTGATCTGCTGTTGGTCCCTTGGGTCATAACATTATCTCCCTCCTTAATTCTTTCGTCCCGAAAGATCCTAGTGAGTGTTCCTTATCCTTCCTAAATCCTTTCTTAGTTATCGTGCCTTCCTAATCCGTCTTGTCCGGCAGAATCACCAAAATTCGTTTATCCAAGACTCGTTCTAAGAAGAAGGAGGAACGCAAAGAGCTTTTATCCTCTATCCTTAAGCATTCCGTAGAGATGCCTTCTTGTTCCGCCTGTAAAGAACGCGGGATTTCTTCGTGTTGTATCTCTATTCGGGATTCTAAGCGATGCTCCGAATGCGTTCGTCTGGGTCGTCCCTACTGTGATGTATTAGGGCCCGGTCCTTCCGATATCCGTAAGATATCCCTTTAGCATTAGAAGCTGGAGAATGAGATGGAGGAGCTTGAAGAGGAGCGTCGGGCATTAGATCTTAAGATCGATTGTGTCCGCAAATAAAAGAAAATATGGTCTTAGAAGATGGTTCGGGCAATTTGTCGTGGTCTGGATAGTGTAGAGGAGTTGGATTGGGTGGAATGTGAGGAGGCTGCGAAGGAGGCTGTTAAGGCTCCTTTCGGTCCTTTGCCTAAATCTTTCCCTGATTCTTTTATGCGGGAGTTTGAGGGCATAGACTAGTCTGGTTTTCTAGTTAATAGGTCGTCTAAGGATATTGCTATAACGTCTGCTAGTCATTCCGGGGGTTCCTAGGCGTATATGGCTGCGAAATTATTCGTTTTTTTTCGGGTATATTGTTAACAAAGGATGTTTCTAAGTTTATAGCTTAATTGGTAAAGCGCTTAAGTATTGCTTATAGGGTTCCTAGTTCGAATCCTGGTTGGGTCTTTATCCTTTTGTTAATAGTATATTTCTTTTGGTATTTGTTAAGCAGTCCTTATATATTTGTAAGGTTTCTTCTTGGTTCCTATATATTCTTGCTGTAATTATAGTCCCCCCATTTGACTAGATGTTCTGTATTGTTTTTTCGTAAGTTGATAATCCGTTCGACCTTATATTCGGGTTCGTGATCTTCTAGCGTAGTGTTTTGATCTAGCCTAATGTTGGCTGGTGCTGGCTTGAGGAGTGATATATGAAAAATGGGGTGTATCCTTATTGCTTAAGGTAGCGAGAGTTCGTAGCTAATATCTGAAAGCTTTTGTGAAATTTTAAATGGTCCGATTTTCTTATGGTTAAGCTTATTATTGGGTCGCTTGGTTTTGATATTGCGGCGTAGAAGGTAGACTTTATCTCCCTCCTTAAGGATTGGTCCCGTAATCCTCTTGTGATTTGCGCATTTGGCCATTTTGTCTCTGATGAAGTAAAGCTGTTACTAAATCCCTTCCTGAATTTCTTTGATTTTCCTGGTTTTTTGTGCTGCTTTGGGAGTATCTGGTCCCTGAATCTGTTTGTAATAAGCCCTAGGCTCGTATCCGAAGTTAGCGTAAAAAGGAGATTTTTCCGTTGTGGAGGTTTGTGCGCTATTATAAGCAAATTGTGCTAATGGTAGGAGTTCAACCCAGTTATCTTACTATTAGTTGAGGTAGAATCTAAGGTATTGTTCTATAATCTGGTTGATTCTTTTTATCTATCTATCCGTCTGGGGATGATATAAGGTGCTCATTTTCTGCTTGGAGCCTAGCTTAGCTGTAAGCGATTTCCAGAAATTTAAGGTAAAGAGTTTGTCTCTGTCACTAATGATTTCCTCTGGGGTACTATAGTTGCTAATGATTTCCTTAAGGAAAACGTAGGCTAGCTCTTTGGCATTGCTGACCTCTTTATATGGGATAAAGTAAGCGTACTTTGTCAGTTTATAAACTATTACTAAGATATTATTAAAGGTAGCTCCAGTTAAGGGTTCTCGTAACGGTAGTAGCTTGATAATGAAGTTTAGGCTGATGGATAACTATGTAGCTTTAGGTACTAGGAGTGGCTTTAAAAGTCCGTATAGTTTATGTCTTTCCGTCTTATTTCTTCTATAGTCGTTGTAGCTTTTGAGGATAGCTTCGATTCTTCTCTTAAGGTTTAGCGGAATCCAGATTTTCTTAACTTATTGAAAGGTTGCCATAATCCCTTAGTGTCTATATGCTAGGGCGCTGTGGATTTCGTGTATGAAGCTGTCCTGCTTTTAGGTCGTTATTATGCTAGGATTCCTAATTTCGGGTGCGATTTATATAATGGCATTAATCTCTTTTCGTTAGTAAATAAGATTGCCCTAATTGTCGGTAGTAAAGATTATTTGTCCTTTAGGTTCTTCTTATTCTTTTTAATTTGATCTACGGCTAAGAGCATTAGCTCTGCCGTTTTCCGTTCCTTTACAATAGATAATCTTAAGGTTAAATTGGGAGAGGAATTCTGCCTATCGTATTTGTCGTCTATTAAGGATCTTAATAGTAGTAAACTGTATTAAGTTCTTATAGTCCGTATATACCGTAATCTGGTGCGTGGCGCTAATTAAGTATTGCTTCTATTCCTTATAAGCCCTTATAATCGCCATAAGTTCCTTATTATGGATTAGGTAGTTAAGCTTAGGTCTATTAAGCTTTTATAAGAAATTGCTGATAAGTCTAAGACGTCCCTAACTACCTCTTTATCCTAGCTGACCGCCGAGCGCGAAGTCCGAGGCGTTAATCTTTATCTCGAAAGGCTTTATTGGGTCTGCGTTTTATAGGATTGGTTCTTTCGCGAATTTTGCGCGAAGCTATATAAAGGCTGCTTATGCCTTATCGTTCCATTCGAAAGTATTGTCCTTACGTATAAGCTCTGTTAGGGAAATATAGATTTTGCTATAGTCCTTAATGTATTGTTAGTAGAAGTTAATATATTCGAGGAAGGCTCTAACGTCCTTAACGTTTTTGGGTGTGGGCTATTGGGTAATAGCCTCCACTTTATCTTTCTACATCCCGATTTATCCTGGGGCTAGCGTATAGCCTAGGTAGTCGACTTATTATACGTGGAAGTGGCTTTTCTCTGGTTCTACAAGGAGTTTAGCATCCTAAATCTTCTAGAGTACTTTAGCTATATATTGCTTGTATAGTTCTAGTATAGGAGAGTAGATGAGAATGTTGTTAAGGTAAGCGATAGCGAAGATGTCTAGGTATTTGCATAGGACCTGATTTATTATTTCCTGGAATGATGCTAGGGCATTAGTAAGGCCGAAGGGCATTATTAGGTATTCGTAGTATCCATAGCGGGTTCTAAAGGCTATCTTCTATTCTTCTCCTTCTTTTATTTGGATAAGGTTGTAGGCTCCTTTAAGGTCTAGGGCCGTAAACCAGTTTGCTCCTTAAAGTCTATCTTTTAGCTCTTTAATTAATAGTAGCGGGTACCTATTCTTAATTATAATGTCGTTAAGCTATCGATAGTCGATATAAAGTCGTAGCTTGCTATTCTTCTTAGGTATGAAGAGGATTGGATATCCTGTTGGTGATCTGGAGGGTCTGATATATCCCTTCTTTAGATTTTCGTTGAGGTACTCCCGGAGTGCCTTAAGCTGTTCTTTATTAAATCTATAGATTTTATGGAATTTTGATGTTATTCCTTTTTATAGAGGTATCTCGTGATTATACTGTATATGCTCTGGTATACTAATATCTAATTCTTCTTGGAATACTTATGCGAAGTATTAATATTCCTTTGGGATATTATTGAGTCTATTGGGCGTTCCTGGTCTTATGCTACTTATTAGGTATATAAGGAATCGCTGTTTATTGATATGCTATATATTTCTGGTTGTATTATAACCTGATCTGCTTCCGCCCTTCTGCTAAGGGTACCGTTGAGTGGCTAGATCCTTCCCTATCCGTCCGTAAGCCCGGTTGCGTCCTTTTGTAGAGGTATTGTTGGATTCGTTTGAGCGCTGATATCTATAGCTGTCCTTAGTGACTGAATTCCTTCCCTTGCCATTAACTGCAATCCTTTGCTGGGGAATAGTATTGTCCTAGTGAATCTAGCCAGTAATCCAATCGATTCGGGGATTCGTGGCTTTTAGCTAAGGAAGTCCTAAAATCAGTTCCTGATATGCTATATCTGTAATGTCTATAGTTATAAGGAGTCGCCTTCCATATACTGTAACATTAAGATGATTAGTCTCTTTATCGATAATTCTATTTCTATAGGAGACCTCTTGTCCTTTTATAGTACTGAGTGTATAGGGTTGTTCCTTCTGTCGCTAAGGGATTTTGTCCCTATTAATGATTTCTGGCGATATAAAATTTCCTTGAGCGCTATTATCCAATAGTGCGCTATATCGTCTTCTACTAATCTATATTCTTAGTGTGATATGGGTATGGTCGTTCTGACCTGTTGTATAGAGGGACCTGGCTTTAATTGGTTGCTGTCCCTTTACGAGCGATCTCTGCCTTTTCCCGCAGTCTTCTGGATTCGGTGTCCTTATGTCTTGCTTAATAAGGGTGTCGTAAGCATAAGTTGTTGCTGCTAATACTAATCTCTAGCCTTATCCGCTTGGTGGATTGCGTAGAGGGGTTTTTTGCATTGTCTCTATTATATTGGTTCCCTAAGGTAGGTGATGGGGTAGTTGTGACTTAGCTCTTGGATAGCGTAGCCTAGCTGTGGATTGTAGCTTGTGGCTTTCCAGTTCTGGAGCTCGTTATAGGTCCAGGTTTCTTGAATAGGTCCTGTTGTAAAGCGCCGTGGAAATAGGTTGTTTTCTGCTTTCTGCTCGAAATGCTATAGGTATAGGTTTTGAATGTATGAAGCCTATAAGACTTTGTTATACTCTGGGTCTTGGGGATTTAGGAGAGGGTTATCGCCTATTTCTCTTTTTGCTGGGGGCTTGTGTAGTTGAGTTAGGACTATGCCTAGCTGGTATCCTGCGATTGCGACTTGAGTAATGCTAGTATCTAGTACTATTGCGATAGCTTATCCTAGGTATCGTTCCGGCTTATGAATACTGCCATTCTTATCCTTAGAGGTGTCTTTATCCTCTATCTGTTCTAGGGCCAAAGGATTGTTGTAGTTGATTTGGCTGAAGCATATCTATGCGTTTTCTGAATCGTCGCTCTGATATTCGTATATTTCGTTTGGAGGCTCCCGGAGTCTCTCTGGTTGGCCTTGGATTTCTAGATCCTGAAAGGTTCTTTCCATAGTGCTGGAGCAGTCTAAGTCACTATCTCTTATTGCTATAGCGTATAGCGGTCCGCGTCTTCCCATAGCCAGTTGTTTCTTTCCTCGAGGTTGCTTAGGGAACTATCCTAAATGTTCCTTTGCTGAAAGGTGTAATACGCAGCTATTATTATAACAGAAGCTCTAATGAAGAGCTCTATAGGTCTCAATAGAGTCCGTTACTTACTTCGAAAGTAGTTCGTTATTTAGATTATACGATTCTTTATTGTTGGGGTGGATTGGATATATTATATAACTGCTAGGATAGTAGAGGCACTGAAGCGGTTCTTTGTATATAGGGCATTCTCCTTCCCAACAACTGCACTTTAGTCTAGGCGTTCCTAGCCTGACTGGTTCCTATGCTGGCTTAGGGTACGTATTATTAGTGAAATAAACTCGGTTCATTATATTTAGCTATTATTGTCCTTCGGGGATAGGCTTCTATTGCTGCTTTCTGGGCTATCGGCAGTCCCTAGCAAAGTGTCCTTCTTTGCTATAGTTATAGTATCCGTTTCCTTTCTTCTGGAAGGGTATTTTGCGTTATAGTGCATCGAGTTCTATAGGTCCTAAGTGGGTGGTTCCTCCTATAGCCATGCTATAGTTATAGGATCGTTGCTGGGATTTCTTTCCAGTATTAGCTTAGTGGCGCGGTTTCTATGTATTACTTATACTATATTTTCCGCGTTCCTGTTTGTGTTTGTATAGGCGGTTACCGATGCGGACTGCGGCTGCGACGAATTTAGCGAATTTATCGGGTCTATCTTATTTTGATAGTTTATCTTTAACATTATCCTTTAACCCTTTATAGAAGTGGGTTATAAGAGGACCGTTATCCCATCCCAGATGGGTGGAGATTTGTCTAAACCTAGCAGTATACTCTAAGGTTAAGCATATCTGTTTAAGACTAGCAAGTTATTGTTCCGCGGCTCGGTCTTTATTAGGATCTCCAAAGGCATCCTTAAGTCTTTCTTCGAAGTATTTAAAGCTTTCGAAGATCTTCTTCGTTTCTTCGTTCTATCCTGCCTTGCTATTGTTAAGGCGGTCCCTAAGCAGGGGTTTGTACCATTTAAGGGCGTCGCCTTTAAAGCGCGTTCCTGCAAACGTAACCTTATTGTTATCCGACGGGAATTGTTCGTAGTAATATCGGAAATAGCCCTTGCAGCTAGTTAGGAATCCTTGGAGGGTTCTATGGGTACCGTAGTAAGCCGTTGGCTTATCTATCTTATAGACCTTAGGTATAGTCGGAGTTATCTGCTAATTCTGTCGAAGGTATTCGAGCTATTGCTGTAGATGAACAATTTGTTCGATTAGCTGGGCTTGGGTAACCATAGGCTGGTTGTCGATGTGGGAAGAAGTGGGTGTTTGTGGAGCCATCGTATCTTCTTGATATTGCTTAGCGGCGTTACGTATACTATACTAAATACCCGTGAGTATATAGAAGGTGTCAGAGGGTTTATGCTAGTAATATGGTAGTAGAGATAATAGGGGAGCAATATTAAGACTGGTGTTCGTGCGAGTGATGATCAGAAGCCGTGAGGCTATTCAGGTAGTTGGACTGAATACTTAGATTGACAACTGAAGAGCTATGAAGGAAATGCTATCTATCTGGTGCTGACCGTGTCCTTATATCCTATTGCCTTCATACCCTCTTCAGTACTGGATCTGTTGGATCGTTTTGCTATCCTAGCGATCCATGGATCTGTTGGATCGCTCAGCTATCCTAGCGATCCATCACACCCCTAGTCCTTTTGGATTATCTAATCCTTCTTTTGCTGACATAAGAGATATTCCCCGCTTGATGTGTTGGATATCAAGCTCCTAATGGCGCAGCTGACCGCTGGCCTGTTCCTTGATCTGCTGTTGGTCCCTTGGGTCATAACATTAAGGCTTCGGCGGTAAATATATTCGAGCGCAATTTGGGTTTTTCTTGACTTATTAGTATATATATAATTTATATAAAAGATAATGCTTTACCCGGACCCATTTAGGCCTTATAGGGTAGCGGTTTAGTAACTTGTTAAAGATAAGGGAAGTAGGTTGTTGAGGTGGGAGAAGATGGCGGCCCGGTGGATAAGGTTTTTATTGCGGGCAAAGGGGATCGCTTGGCAGGATTTACTAGGTGGCGTTTTGAGTAGTGGAGCTGTCCATAATTTATTAGCTTTGCAATTAAATTTATTAATAATGTTTTGCTAAGAGTGCTTACCGTATTGATTAAACGAAAACTTGACTTCCCTTCCCGAAATATATGTTCCAGCAAAGACGGTTACGCCCTCGATCGGCCCAGATGTAGTCATGCTTAGTCTTGTTGCGTCTATGCAAGTCTTTCAATCTGACCCCAGTATAGGTTTATTGTTATAAGAATCCAAGTCGATTTGGGAGAGTTCAAGTTACCCTTGCACAGCATTGCATTTAGGGCAAAGATAAGTATTATAGTAATGGCGAGGGGAAATTAAAGGCTTGGATAAGGCAGCTTCCTAAATAGGATTATTGGCTAACGTTATCTACATAAATAGCATCTATTCTTAGCTGCTTATTGTATTGAATTGATCCTGCCCTGACTTTATCTTTAGTCTAGGGTTAGGCGTACTGGCTTTCCAGCTACATTTATATTTCAGCGCTAGGTCCCTATTTTTTAATATTATATAGCTAGCTACTTTCGAAAGTTTGTTTGATTTAATAGAAAACTGCTATTATACCTTGTAACTTAGGCGAGTTATTGTAGTTGGAGTATTAGGAGGAGTTGTAATCCCAAGGGCGGCGGCGGGGATATGATGTATGGCTGGTACCTGTGTAGTTAATGCAAGCCCCTTGTGTTGGAGCTCCTTTGCTCCTAGGATTTTTGGGTCTTTATGTATAGACGGTGGTTGTTTAAGATAAGATATAATGTGGCCTGGGTAGCTGGATTAACTAGCAATGATGGAAAAGGAAGTATTGATAAAAGAATAATGGGAGATTAGATGTTTGTGGTGCAAATTTGGAATAAATATGGTCTTTTATAAGTACAGCCGGCTAGGGGAGACTTTTAGCTATGCCTGTTTAATCTTAACAACCCAAGACTTAAGAAGACTACTAAGTTTAGTATTAGCGATGCCCTCCAGGAAAAACTATCTAGCGCGCTTATTATTTTTTAGAACAATATGTTTATGGTTTAGCTTATGTTATTTCGTTAGTTATTCTGGGTAGTTTTAAGCAAGGGTACCCAGGGAAATACCATATAGCACAAAATCTAAAAGGTGGAACAGGAGTTATAAGGTAGACCTTGCGCCCAACCTATATGGTTGTGGGGCGTGGAATATTGGTACGCAGCGTCTGCCCTCTCTTGGCCCTTAAATCACTGTAGCCTGCCCAAACTTTCAGATATTAACGCCACTATTGTACCAAATTTGATCCCATCCAACGACGTGGCTTTGAATACAGGATCTAAAAGTTCAAGCGCAGAATTAGACTTATGGCACTAGAGTACACGCGGAGCAAGATATATTAGGAAGTACGCTGCTGACTCAGGAAACTGCGCGACCTGAGCGAGACTCGATCAAATTAATCGAGTCCCAATTCAATTTCTACGCATACCAGCAGTGGTATAGGGTCGGCCGAAACGAGTGTCCGCTTGTTGCGACGTGCAAAAATTAATTACTAGCTTGTTTAGGACTAAGCGTGGCTGGGCGCATAGTATGAAGTCCAAGTCTGCACGCGCGCACAAAGGCACCGCCTACTCAGGCTTGTTATGAACCAACACGCCGGCACCTAGGGGACCTGTTTAGGTGACCCAGGCAGCCCGGAACGAATGCCACGACGCCGCAGAACAAACACAAGATTGCGCAAACACAGCATGATGGGCAACTGTGGTCAGCCGACGCGATTTCAGAGGATCATCTCCCTGCCGCCATCCCACCCACTGCACGGTCCTTTCCAAGGTGTTAAGCTCTGCTGAAAGACTGTAGCTAATGCTAACACAGCGGGAGCTTCCGCCATGGTTCCCATCTTATATCCCTGCCGAACATTTGACGCCAGTCTGAGGAATTGGTGATTGCGATCTCGACCAGGGCGGTGTCATAGGTATGCTACCAAACATCTGTGGTAAAGAGAATAGCCTGGGATTTGATTTGGATGTTTTGAAATGGCCTCATACTGGACGATACTATGGCAAAGAAGAAATCCAACTCTTGTATTCGGAAATCCGGTTTCGTTTTCTAAAATAATAATGCGTAATTAATCTCAATATTTTATAAGACTAGTCTTTGCTCAAATGTCTGCTACGTTGCTCAGCATGGATCATGAACCACTTGGGCAATGCTAGACATTCTGTGAGATTAAGTCCCAATATGAGAGAGCCTAGCATAGAAGTATAATCTCTGGATTAGCCTTCTGTATAATTAATTCCTGCATAAACAACTCCTCCTGTAGTAAAGCGACAGGTAACCCGACAAACTATGATCAGGCTCCAGAGGGCTTTGCAATAATATGTTGCCCCCACCACCCGGCTCTCTCTCTCTCTCTCTTTCTCTTTTAATATTTCACTTGGGTGAAATATGTCTTTAATCAGCAGCCGCGATTGATACTGCTCGTCATATAGCTTCAACAACTCCGTCTCATCCGAGGAGGACTCAGAGACAGTCGTTGCGCCATGCTGCAGAACACTGATACGGTTATCGCATGTGGTGTAAGGTTGAGTTTGCGATATTATTCCCCAAGACATCAAGTGAAACAAGACTCGATCCACTGAGGATTATAATGGTAAGGGCGATGAGTAATTGTAGAAAATGTGGGGAAAGGCGGTTGACTCAGAGGTTCTAGCTATAGGTCCCTTAAGGGGACACCCACTATTTATAGCTAGATGAAATCCTCTGAAAGGATTCTAGCTCAAAGGGATGACTGGTAAGTATTCCAATAAGGGATGTCAATAAGGGATTTTAACAAGGGATGTCAACAAGGGATGTCAACAAGGGATGACTAGTACGTATTTCAACAGTAATGACAGGACGTCGAGTGGTGACCTGACAGGAGCCCAACGAAAGTATTCCGAGCCCGACACTCAGGCCGGAGACATCCAACCGCGAGGAATTTCCCGAATGGCAGCCTGGCAGAAAAACTCCGCTCGAAGCCTTATTGACAGACGGATCGTACGACTTTCTATATGTGTAGGCGATTTCCGAATCGCGCTAGTGACGCACCCTAGAAGCAAGACACGATGTCTGGATGCAGTACGCGTAGTCATCAGAGAGTCAGCAGCCACAGATATCAGGCCATACAAAGACTTGACGTGTCAGCGGTATTCCTTCGAGATGTGCGGGGTTTCTTTCAAAAGCCCGTCTCACCTTGCTTTCCACCGGCTCAAATTCTCGCTATAGGTTTACTATTGTTCAAGATTCTTGATCACAAGCAACCAGCACTTGAGACTACTACTTTTCCCTCTCTATTCGGTATAATATATCATAACATGTCAGTAGACAGCGACAACGCCAGCCTAATGGACGAGCCGGCAAGCAACCTATGCAACCTTTGTACCGAGGTTTTGGACCAAGCTTTACAACATGGATATGTGTTAGAGAGCGACTTATTTTATTCTTTACGATCCCCCATTAGTACGGAACGACAACGAGTGTCCTATGAGGACAGAGCACTAAGGAACCTAAAGAACTCAGCCCACGATGGATGCGCAACATGCAACTGGTTATGGAATAGGGTGCCTAATTTCTCTCGACTAGAGATCCCGCCCAGCGCTCCGGCTCTGGATAAGGGAGGCGACATTTCTTTCACTCGGCGATGGGACGTCAACCGAGAAGCACCTGAAGCACCATGGTTGGAGCTGCGTGACCGGAGCTACATGGAACATATCAACTGGCGCACGCTTGGAGTCGACATGCCGAACTACCCATGGCCACAATATCGTGCAATAATTGCGCCATCCGACTCCAAAGTCCTCTCGATCTGGTACGAAGCCCCCTTGAATACGGGTGAAAAGGCAACGTTGGACCTGGCGGCACGGTGGATTCGCGAGTGCACTCGTACCCATGCCTCTTGCCGCAAATATCGCCGTCCTGATTCTGCGCCGACTAGGCTCCTCGGCATCTCGTCCGAGAACGACGGCAAGATCAGTGCTAGGCTAGAAGAGCGAGACGAAGGTCATTACAGCAGTAATGTCGAATACTTGGCCCTCAGCCATCGATGGCTGGCCAAAAATGAGTATCAGTTACTTGAGGGGAACAAGTCTCAATTCTGCGGCAACATTGAGGTGGCCAGCTTGAAAGCCTCTATTCGCGATGCAATGTGGGCTGCAATTCATCTGGGAATTCATTATATTTGGGTGGACACTCTCTGCATCGTGCAAGACAATGAAGAGGATAAAAAAGCCGAGATTGGAACGATGGACTTGATCTACAGCAATGCGCTATGCACTATTGCTGCTGGGGTTGGGGAGACAGCCAATGATGGATGTTTCACGTCCAGAGATGTCAAAGAAGTGAGAACCCACGGAGTACACATGAGAGTCGGAGGGGGGAAATCAAAACATTGCCTCTTGCGGCTTTCCTGGAACGACACCAATAGAGAACTGGATAATACAAGCTTGGCCAGGCGCGGCTGGACCTTCCAAGAACGGTTCCTTTCACCCCGAACTCTACACTTCTGTGCTAAGCAAGTTCACTGGGAGTGCCGAGAGCTCAAGGCAAATGAAACTCATCCAGATGGGGATCCTACAAAAAGAAAGCAGGGCTCAAACATCAGGTTCGCGGACATGGCGACGCCCTGGACAGAGATCATACAGTCATATACAACCCGCTCGCTAACACTGTCGGAGGACCGTCTTTATGCTATTCAGGGCGTTTCCGATTTCCTTGGCCGCAATTGGACAGAGGAGGGAGAACCTGACGAGTACTTCCATGGACTGTGGCGAAATTCCTTTCCTCACGCTTTACTATGGAGCACCAAATATGGCCCATCACATGACAATCGGCTGGCAAGAGTTGCACCAAGCTGGTCGTGGGCTTCCAATGAGGAGGAAATTGCCTTCGTTTATCACAACGAGCGTATCAAAAGCACTCCACTTGTCACCGTGTTGGGCATGACCAATGCCTCAGCTATCCTCAACACAGATGCAAATCGGCTAGATGACTGCAAGGACGACGTGATCCGGATTCGCGGTAGGCTTTGTGCGTCCACCACAAACGAGAACCTTGGTTATATCAGCTTCGGCCCACAAACCAGGTACGACTATAAAGATGCGGAGCGAGGTGACTTGGAAGCCACCAATATCTATCTCCCGATATCAAGAAGTGAGCCTGAAAAGCTTGAAGGCCACAACATCGAAATTTACATGGGCATCATTTTGAGGGCACTAGGCGATGATTCCTCAGAGGCGTATGAGCGAGTAGGTAAATATTCACAGTATTGTAGAGTGGATAGGACGGATGTTTCATTAGGACCAGAGCAAGACATCTATCTTTTTTAATATAAATGGATCTGCGAGGTTTGGGATGCAAATTACGGGATAATCTTTGCACATCGCTATCTCTTTGTTGAGTCAAAGCACTCGTTAAACGCTGGGAAGTAAAAATGTGGTGTGAGCAACGTGACGACTATACGGACGCTTCAGAGGTGGTATCGTTCTGCGCTTCTCCCCAAATGAATGGGAAATCTTCAGCTGCTTCTTAATACAGTCATAGCTAATTACTGTGTTTCGGAGACAACTAAGAGTCATCGCCAAAGGGGGCAGATCTCTCGTTCGGATCCCCCATATAGGCAAAGTTGATGAAAAACGTTTCCAGATACTCAAAGAGCTACCGATCCTATTCTATATCCACTATATCAACTACCAGACGGCGTGGGGAGAAGATTCAAGCCCGAAGTCAAGCCCAGTCACGACATTTCGAGACTATGCTGCCAATTTCTGGCATCAGCATGCAGCCCTTAGTACACCACTCAATAATCCTCTTCTAGCAAAGATGGAGGCTTTCTTTGACAAGAAGGACCCGAATTGGAAGCACTGGGAAGTCTGGTTCGATTCAAAATATTCATAAGCAGAAAAGAGAAACTAGGGCAGAACGTACTGCCTGCCTTTTGCATCACACTAGAAGACTTGGATTTATAGAGCTCGTGCAGGGCCTTGCCGCAAGAGACATAGCGG
The DNA here is from genome assembly GCA_022609195.1 of Plenodomus libanotidis. Classification (NCBI taxonomy): domain Eukaryota; kingdom Fungi; phylum Ascomycota; class Dothideomycetes; order Pleosporales; family Leptosphaeriaceae; genus Plenodomus; species Plenodomus libanotidis. The sequence goes on from JAGKQA010000326.1 coordinate 13,405, forward strand.
ATATCGATCAGCGAGACCATTTTGGAAGAATACCACTCTGCATTGGATGCGAGGCCCGAAGAATTGAAATGTTACAAGAGCTTCTCGGGAAAGGGCTGACCCGCCTATCCCAAGCGATTATAGACGGATACCACTATATTCAGCATCCATAAATGGCCACATTAAGGTGGTCAAGCTGCTGCTCGAGAGAAGGGGCTGACCTCACTATCCCAGACAAGAATGGATGGACACCACTATATTCAGCATCATTGAAATGCCACTTCCTCACAAGGATGCTGATCTTAAAGTAGAGAACCAACATTATGTGACTGCCCTCCATGCTGGGTCCCTTGAAAACGCCGCAGAAATTGTCAACTTCCTTCTTTGCAGCGGCACACCAGCACATGCGCGGGATATGGTTAAACCAACCCCTGTTTTCTATACAATATGTTTAGGTTGCACTTCCACAATCTGTGCCTTCCTTGCAACCATCAATATAGACATCAATCTCTAGGACTTTTACGGATCTACCACCTTGTTACTAATTCTCTGCTGTAGCTAAGACACCATTATGACGCAAGTTATGGTACTACCCAACATTAATCTGTTTTTAAACGATCGCTTTAGTTGCTCGCCATTATGGTTGGCTTAAAGCAGGGTCTCGACTCTATGACAAAGCGCCTATTGATGCCTGTAAAAGATTTAGGCTTAAACATGTCTGCAACCAGTTTGCCAACTGGAAATCCTGCCATTTTCTCTAGAGTGGGGCCATACTGTGATGTGTGTTTAGCCAGGAGGAGAGAGGTTTACTGCCACTATTCAATTTGTTTGGGAGGTGACTTTGATATTTGTTCAAATTACCAAAGACTTGAAGCTTATTGCTTTTTTACATACATCAAAAATTTGTTAGCAGGGGCCTAGTATTCGTAGGTCTTCTTTACGATATAATATACAGAATCTAGAGTTGGAAAGTAACTCTCACGCGAGCCATTCAGCGGCTGGTATACTTCCAAGGCAGGTAGCAAAGCAGAGCGTCTAATAGCCACATGTACTGCAAGTCTAAGAGATTAATCTAAAGGCAGTTAGTCTATAGTACATCTGACTCACTGTCTACACACAGTACAAGCCACAGGTGGCGCACAAGGTTAGTGCTTACTCTTTGTTTCACAAACAAACATAGGCGGACACTTGTTTTGATCTACCCTGTATTACAAGGCTCAACCTCATCTGAATTTTCTAAGAGCACCCCTCTTGCTTTTGGTGAAGGTGCATGTGAGGCGTGCGTGCCGTGATATTTGAGTTGTAAGCTAGTTGTACGATTATGTCATTTTCACCATGGCGCAAAGGGATAGAGCTGTTTATCCCAGCAGCATGGTGCAATACATTTGGCAACAAGTTAAGCGCATAATTGGTTCACCATCTGTTGCTTATATAGGAAGAACTTTCCTATATTGCTGTCCCCAAGATAAGATAGTGATATGTAGATGTAAACCAGCCATCATATATTGATTTTGTTGATAGGTACCGTACTAGTACGTAACAAAAGAATCACCTTCCATAGCTCTCTGTAGGCTGTACTGGATGTGACTGATAACTGTATTCGATGATGATGATGATAAAGCTAGATAGACTAAGACGGAGGATGAAGAGCCCTCCATTAAGACTGTATACTAACTAATACACAGTTTATATCAGTACCCCTAAGCTAGCCCCATTAGGCTGTCATGACCTACTGACCAGGGTCACGGTAGTAACGCCTTCGGCGTGGTCAGTCTCAGGGGTCCTAGTCCACCACTGGCTAAATCCACACTTTGAACAATTATAGATCACGGACATATCCGAGGATGGGGTCTTGTTATTCCGAACGTTTTACTATTCGCTCGCTCACGCCTCGTGGGTCAAAAGTGTACTTATTTGAACGACACCAAATTCGCATAGAAGAGACAATTGAACTTCCTGTGCGAGATGCCGAGTCGGGTGGTAATAGTGAGCTGTCCCGTGCGGGACTAATTCATGAGTGAAAGCCCTCTCTGAACTGTGTGAGTTGATAATGCGATGGAAATTATGTCAGAGTCCTCGAGGTACCCTTTAGAATTACTAACGGAAGATGTAGGTTGAACGTGAGGCTCGACTTAGGACGTCTAATTCAGCACAAAACTACTCATGACATGATGATGGGGCGGGATCGCCATCTACTACCCTAGGTAGATAATTTATCATGTTTTCGAGGACAAGAGCATTAGGATCCGTCATTAATTTCAGCCAATTTTAAATTCATGATACAATACTGGTGAGCAATGTCTCTCACTGACCCTTGTCAACACAATTGGCTGACAACAAGATGAATATTCCTTGCGTTCTAGCCCCCATCGAAAAGCAGATCGCTCCTCTCTCCCCATAAACAAAACTTTTACGTTTCGTCCAGAACATACCTACTCCACCGGAAAAGTAGCAATAGCCTCATCCAAAAACCCACTAATCACAGCCAATGCGGTCGCCGCAGCAGCCTGCTGGTCCGCGGCCGCGATCCCCACCAGAACCTCACCATAGCGCTACAACAAGAACTGCACCACACTCAAGTTCTGCGCGAAAATCGGGGCGAACCCGAGGGCGTTAAAGGCCGGCGCCTCGCCCACGATGGTCGCGAAGGCGGTTTGCAAGGAGGGCGAGAGTGTAGTGGTGATGTAGGCGATGAGCGCGGCGGACTGCTCGCTAATTTTCGGGGTGCTGGGATCTGTTGCGTAGTAGAGATCGTCGAGGAGGGTCTGTGGGATGGGAGCTTAGTAGGGGTGATGGCAAGGGGTAGAGTTGTGTGGGAGGGACGGAAGGGAGCGCGCTGGGTTGCGTGGTGGGACAAGGTACGGTGAGGCCGCCCTGCGCGTCGGTGCATTGCAGGGCGCTATCAATGGTGCTGCCTTCGAAAGCGCCGCAGCGCGTTGTGATGTCGAGGGCGGCGATGTTGAGCGACTCGAGGTCGGTGGCGATGTCTGACTGGCGGGCGGCGAGTTTGGGGACGGGCAGGATTGTGGCTGTTGCTGCTGCGATGCAGAGGAAGAGGGGGATGAAGTTGACCATTGTGAATGACGAGGCTTAAGGCTTTGTGGATTTGTTTAGTAATTTTTTTTGATGAGCTTGTAGTCAAGGAGGATGAAATATAGAAAGCTCGTGGTAATTATTCATATATCTACAGATTCCATCCATGACCTCCTCTCTGCCTTTTATCATCATGGGTGATCTGCCCGAGAGCATAGAGTAATGTTACAGTTCTCAATGCCCTGTCAAGCGGGGCCATATTCCTCAAGATCAGCACGAAGTAACAAACCGAGAGCACAATCACGCACTTCGCACTTAACCTTACAGAGAGCTATATTAGTGCAAGGCAATTTTAGCAGCAGATATGGCGTAGGCCCAGATCGAAGTACAACTTAATGATTTCGACAGTTCCACACCTGCTAAATTCGCACAAGCCAGGTAGTAGGTGTCCTATAAGTAGTATGTGCAGCATAGATGAGGCGTAGTGATCTAGAACATCTAGATAGATCCGACGGGAGGACGAGCTCGGTCTCAAGATTGTGCATAGGACTATTAGCTGCTAATAATAGTTAGCTAGCAACTAGTGCCCGTTCAACATCGCAGTATATTGTCCTTTGAGACTCGGGCACAATCTTGTCGCAGATGTGGCGTCAACTAATGACTCTTGTATATTTTTTTGCACCATCTCTTTACAACACCCCGCCTCAGGATCTTCCAGGGCGTCATGTCGAGTAACGTGCATAGTCAAGATCTAACCATCTAATAGATAACCAGACACTGGACTGCAAGAACATGCACAAGCAGCATATGTGTCCCTGGATTGACTCCTGGCGAATTGAATACAAGACCATGCCGATAGGAACGGTAGCAGTATCAGAGTTCAGCCTATGGAGGGTGGTGTGTAAAAGTGCTGCCGCGCTTTGGTGGACGAAGCAACAGGGAGACTCATGAACAGCCGGGTCTGAGGCTCACAGCATGGAAGCACATATAACTAAACTGCATCGCTGCAGATGTGCGTGCCTCAATCTCGCGTCCGGGACCCAAGGCTCTCGTCAGTGGTGTTGCGCCACATCCTTAGCACGCCAAATTTGAGCTATGAGTGCTACATTGAGCGTATGTAGGTCGTGTCGTACTGTAAGTCATCCTGTGTAACGTAGGACGCTCAAGATAGAGAAGTGTCGGAGCTAAGAAGGCCTGGCTAATCCAGGAACTTATTGCTCTCCAATGTTCCCAGGAGATATATGGATTGTCCACGTGTCCTATCTAAAGCCGTATATGCAATGTGTTGCAGCCCCACAGGCGCTGCCTGTATGCTGACTAAGCAGCCTACCTGTAGCCAACAGGCTAATCTACTAGCTAGCTAGATTAGCGACCGTTTCTCCCCTCTTCATCAATTCACTTCATTCATTCAGCTTAAGCGTGGCTATCGCTTTTAGCCACACACAGGTTATGAGCCCTCTTGCTCTCATCCGACGATAGCTCAATCGTCCTTTTTCGCTGTTACAGCTACAGCCTTTTTTCAGGCCGTCACGACTAGCGCTAGCCGTTACGCGCCCCAGCTGCGGTCATTACGACTGCCTTACTTTTGCCCCTTCGAGAGCACCTTACGGGTTGAGCGACCACTTCATTGCGGTCTGCCCCCCTACTTGCGCAACCGATCCACGGTTTGCCTTATTAGCAGAGCGACTAATTTAATACGGTTAGTCTCGCGGTCTGTTTAATACAGCCGCACCTATTACAGCTTTCGAGAAGCGCCAGCTAATTAACGCTGCCCCTTCCTCGACCAAAACCTCGCCTTCAGCTGCGAGTAGCACTTTTTCAATGCTTTTCAGCGTTTGCGACGTTAGCGATAGTGGACGCTGTTGCCGCCCAGCCAAAATCGCGTCCTTAACGCGTCAAATCGCATCTCTAATACGTCAAATTACGGAATTCGAGACTTTCCTGTTCTCCACAAGAAAGTTTCATTATCCTCTCTTTCACCGTATACACTTGCCTTCCTTGCTTGTGCAGGCCTTTTATCTTAGCGGTTTGATAGCTCTGTCAACCTCGCGAGACCTCGTTACCCTCACCGCTTTGCGAATGTGGGTATCGAACCTTAAGACTAGATACTGTTTAATCTCTGGATAGATGGAAGCTGGAGGCATAGAGCTAGCTTAAGATTAGATTATCGTTGCTAACGAATCTGCGGACGAGTTTCACGACCCTGTTTAAATAGGCTCGAGCAATACTCTAATTATACAGGAGCCTTTAAGGACCCCTTCTGGGTTAGAATCCTCTTAAGCTGGGACGAGGTCGCCTTCGCCGCCTCCCCCACCGCTATTAACCATAGCATTTCAGCCGAACTTCACGATAAGTAGCTACTAGAAAATCCCACTTCTGGAGGGCGATAAGAACCTCATCCACTGGCAGACAATAATAGAGTCTGCCCTTTACCCTTACGAACTCGAGAGATACCTCCAGGCTTCCTAGTTGGTGCCACTACTAAATACACCGGAAAATAAGACCTGGCGCCTGGAGAGTAGCCACGTCTGTCAGCTACTCCTCGGCTCGCTCGAAAAGGTTATGGATAGCCTTATTAACGCTAGCTTTAATCCTAGTAAGCGTAATCCTTACCTTATTTTCAAGAAGGTTAAGGAGGTCGTCGCTAAGCATTCTAAAGAACATATTAACCTTATTGCTGTCAAATTTGCCACCTATAAGGCCATAGACTACGCTACTCTTAACAAGTTTGTTAATAACCTTTAGTATATGCATTGTCGCTTTAAGGATCTCAAAGTTAACCCTACCAACGCTTTTCTAATCCCTCTCGTCCTTAGCAAGATATTAGAAGTCCTTATAGAGCTTTACGCCTTTATAAAGCGTAAGCATAAAGCAGGAACCCTAACGTGGGATAGTATAATCTCGCAAATTACTGCCAAGATCGCTTTTAACTGCGGAGGCATAGCTTTTGCTATATTTGAGAAATAGTTTAAGTCCCGCAACGATAAGCCTTCGACTAATAAGATCCTTACGGAGCAGGCAATGCCGTCCTCCGGAAAAAACCCTCTTTACCGCCTTCCGGACTCTATCCTTATTAAATCGATCTATTATTATATATGCAAAAGGATCGTTATTACTGCCGAGTGGATTTACTGCGAAATCTGCAAAAAATGTTACTATAAGATAAGGGATTGCGGAATATTAGGTCTAGGGCGTTCAAATAGCCGCAGAAATAACTATAGGGCGTAGGAATAAAGGTTTAATTCACTAGCCTCTCCGAATATCTTTAGCATATTAGGAAGCAATATCGCAAACCGCTCCGGATTTATAGGCACTATTGCTATCACTATGCTTAACGCTAGCATACTTACGCGGGATAATATAATTAGGGATTCCGATACTTCTAAACCACTTTTCAATAACCCTAAATAGTTTATTAATATAATTTAGCTCAATAAGCCCCTAATAATGAGTGGTGCCTCCGGCCCCTTCTCTATTACTATTATAGGCATTATTGCCTTCGAAGTTTACTTATTTAATAATACCTCTCGGAACATTATTATTAAAGGTGCCCGTTATGTATTATCTACCCCTTGCAACTTAGTTAGTAAGGGCCGCCTCGACAAAGAGAGTGTTGTTTACGATGGCGTAACCGGCCGCATAGTTTTTAAAGCTAGTAGAAAGGAATTCTGTTAAATGCTATGGCAGGATAATATGACGATCTTTAAGCTCGCCTCTATACCTTCGGCCATATCTGGCCAGGCCTACCTTGCTAACCCTATTATCCTTAATGCCATCTTATACCGAGATTTGCACTGCTGTTACTTCCATGCTTTAGCCAGGCCCATAAGGATTGTGGCCCGGGATGCCGGCCTAACGATAGTCAAGGAGAAGGACTTCCATTATAATGATTATCTTGAAAATCGCCTGATGGACTATTATAGCAGCCCTCTCTCTAACAAATACATAGAACTAGGGCAGCTAATTCGCTTCGACCTTATCAAATTCCAATAAGGTTATAACAACTTCCGCTACTGCCTCCATTTTGTAGATATAGCAACTAATTACTATTGGGCTCGCTTTGCTGCCCAGAAAGGAGAGTATTTTAAACTTATTAAATAGTTCGACGCTTTCTTTAAGCTTTAGACTCGCCGCCTAGTGTAGGGCTACGGCTATAATAACGGCCCCAAGTTCGGCCTCGCTATACACTTATTTCGAACCTCGAAACTTAAGAGATAGACCTTTTAGAGGGACAAAGTATTGCTCCTTACCGTCCCTCATTCCCCTTAGATAAATAGCAAAGCAGAAAAAGCAGGGCTAGACCTAGTTAGTAAGGCTCGCACGATATATAACGCAGCCAATTTGCCCTCGGAGCTATAGCCCTTCTTAATGCAAGCCGCTTATACAATCACTAATTTGACTCCCTCCAATGTGCTCCGGGACTATCGGACCCCCTATAGCGCTCTTGCTAATACCCTCAACCTTCTATACGGCGCTATCCCCAATAGAGGCTTCCTCCGGACGATTAGCAGTAATACCTAGATTCACGTTAAAAAGGCGCATAGGAAGAACTCTAATAAGTTTGCTAAAACCGGTCTCAAATACAGACTACTATACTGGGATTTGGATAATAGGAAAATTATATGGGTATGGGACTTAGTTCAGAATAAGGTTTACCGTGCCATGGCCATTAAAATTATTAAGCCTAACGCTAACTCTCCCCCTAATCCCATACCAAAGGGGGTGGAGTTTAAAGCTCATTTTAATAACTAGTCTATTAACGATATCTTTAGAGGGGTAGTTCATACTATTAAGATAATGGCCAGCATACCCAGTACTATATTATAACCATAATAGGTGAAGAAGGTTATCGAAGTTCGTATGCCTTTGACTCCTAAGCCTACTCTCGAGCCTACTGGGTTTAGCTCGGAGGAGAACCAACTCCTAATTAACGACTTACCTGAGGGGGTGACGGTCGAGGACATTTTGGCTGAAGAATAGCCTATCCCGGCCTTACAAAGCTGCCGACCACGTACACCGGTGGCTATTATACTGCTCCGCTATCAACCAAAACGATAGGCAACAACGGCGGAGTCTAGAGAAGCTTTTTTTAAATATCAAAACTTCGACGATATAGCCGCACTAGCGCTAAATAATTCTCTTCTTAAATGGGGAGGATTATATCTATAAAGCCTTATCCTTATAATAGTTAAAGCCAATTACCTTATTAATACGGCTGCCTTTCCAGGAGCCCCGAAGACTTATAAATAAGCTTTAAAACGTCCTAATTTTGAGGATGCCTGGAAGCCTGTATGCGTTAAGGGCATTACGAAGCTTATAAATAATAAGTCTTTCGAGTAGACTAGGCCTAATTCTGGTGCCAATATACTACCTTTAAAGTAGGTTTTCGACCTAAAAGACTAGCCTAACGATATACAAAGCCCACAGAAGTGTAATGATTACACTAAATACCCGTGAGTATATAGAAGGTGTCAGAGGGTTTATGCTAGCAATACGGTAGTAGAGATAACAGGGGAGCAATATCAAGACTGGTGTTCGTGCGAGTGATGATCAGAAGCCGTGAGGCTATTCAGGTAGTTAGACTGAATACTTAGATTGACAACTGAAGAGCTATGAAGGAAATGCTATCTATCTGGTGCTGACCGTGTCCTTATATCCTATTGCCTTCATACCATCTTCAGTACTGAATGGGTTGGATCGATATCGAGCCTATCGATCCGCTTTGTAGCATCGACTGGATCGATATCGAGCCCATCGATCCATCCATCACACCCCTAGTCCTTTTGGATTATCTAATCCTTCTTTTGCTGACATAAGAGAGATTCCCCGCTTGATGTGTTTGATATCAAGCTCCTAATGGCGCAGCTGACCGCTGGCCTGTTCCTTGATCTGCTGTTGGTCCCTTGGGTCATAACAAGAAGGTCCCGCGGGCTAGACCCGTAATCTATAGCAATTATAAGGAAAACAATTGGGCTATTGACGATTTATACCCTGCTATAGCCTTTTCGGCTAGCTTTAAGCTCTTTTATGCTTTCGTTTATCTTAAGGGCTATTATTAGAAGAAATACGACTTTGTTAGCGCTTTTCTCAACTCTTTGCTTCCCCAAGGTATTAGAATCTTCGTCTACCCTCCCCCCGGCTTTAAGCACCCTAACGGCCTAGTCTAGCTGCTAAAGAAGGGCATATACGGACTCCGGAGAGCTCTGTTATAGTGGTTTAAGACGATTTCCCCCTTCCTTTAGAGTCTTAGGTTCGAACCCCTAGATATGGACTATTATATCTTCATTAATAGGAATACTAAAGTCGTCCTGATCCTCTACGTTGACAATATAATTATCGCCGGCCCTACTATAGCCGGAATCGATGCTATTATAGATATTCTTGGTGCTAAGTTTAGTATCAAACGCCTTAGTAAGCCAATAAAGTTCCTCGGTTATAATATCTATAGGGACTATAATAATAAGCATATCTCTCTCTCCCAAAAAGAGTACGTTAAGGCTATAATTGCTAAATACGGCTTTAACGATAACCGAACCACTCACACGCCATAGGAATCCGGAGGCTTCCAACTACCAGCTAGGTAGACGCCACTGCTTAAGGAGATAAAGTAGTATCAGAAGTGCTCTAGCGCCCTAAATTGGGTATTAACTGGCTCTCGCCCTAATATCACATTTACAGTTAACAAAATCGCTAAGGGCAACGCCGGACCTTCGGCACAATATATTAAGCTTTAGAAGCATATTTTCCGCTATTTGAAGTCTTATCCACACCTTACACTAAGGATTAACGGCATAACAATACCGGACCAGCTACTCTGCTGTTATATTAACCCTAGCTATGCTGACGACCTCCTTACCCGTAAATCCATTATAGGCTGGGTGATCTTAGTCGCTGGACTAGCCAGCATATGGGCATTAAAGCTCCTTAGCTTGGTAACCCTATTGTTATGACCCAAAGGACCAACAGCAGGTCAAGGAACAGGCCAGCGGTCAGCTGCGCCATCAGAAGCCTGATGTCCAACACATCAAGCGGGGAAC
>JAGKQA010000327.1:0-23354 GCA_022609195.1 Plenodomus libanotidis
ATCTTTTAATTTTTATTTTATATTAACGGTATAAATCCTTCGTAAAAAGTTTATATTACTTAAATTTTTATATGCTTAAAAATTTATTATTCGTAAATATTATACGTTATTTAAGTAGCTTACCCTAATAAATCTTTATACCTGTAAATATTTTAGCTCGTAAATAATATATAAATAACTTATTACCCGCAAGTGCCGTAGGAAGGCCTTAGGGCTGCCCGCAAAAGGCGGTATAGAAGGAAGATAATGTTGCTCCGCCATCAACATTTCGACACCTGAGTTCGACACAGGCTTTGGGGTGGGATGCAGCTGCCCTCCACTTTCCTCTAACCATCCACTTGCACCTCAGCAGCGGAATCGCTCGCCATTACGTAAGTCAGACGTACTAAGGCCGACGTCTTGCCGCCTTGGGGACGTGAAGATCTTCCAAGAAGCTTCCTGGCTTACCATCAGTCCGAAAACACCGGAATGTCAACAAGTCGCTCTAGATCACGACGCTCCATAGGAAGAGGTCGAACAGGGCTTGCACAAACAACCACTCGCTCTCATGCACAACAAATTCCGGTCAAGCTACCACCATGGACCCCAAGCAGACACGTCACTGCATGTCCTTCGATTTCAAAGCACTATCTAATGTTTTAATTAGTCCATACCATTACTAAAGAAGGTTTTTACGGAAGTCAACCTTCCCACTCGCATAGCAGCCTTGCAATCCGATTTTGTTTAGACTTGGACCTCGAACTCTTTCACTTTTATGATAAACTTTACTTGCTTCGCAAATGCTCGCCACACTGGAAGAACCAGCTTCCCTAGGTGAAAACATATCCTTGAAGACACCGGGTCTAATAAGCCACGGTGATGGCTACTGCTGGTCCAAGGCCTCTTTTTCAACTTCCTGGGCCTGCTGGACCAATCTAAATCAGCTTGTGGTGAACATTGGCACTACGGTGGCTATTTGGTGGGTCTTGAAGACTTGGACGGCGGGACGTTGGGAGTAGTTGGGCCGCACGATCTTTTACGGTCATCACGGCCCTCCTACGGAAGTCTTTTCTTGCTCATCGCTATCTGCAACGACCACTTCATTCTCAAAATCTTCTATATTTTCTGCGAGGATCAACTTCTCTAGCAAACTTGTACATCACGATCAAGCCACAATAAATACAAATTCGGAGACTGTATGCAGAATAGGTGGCTAAATTCACTTGTATTCCCACTAAGACCTAGACACGAGATCAGACAAGCAACAAGATAGACAAGTAACAAAACAGGCATCTATATCACTTTAGCTAGATTCTCTTGCAAGCGTCGATTAATCTCGATAATCGTCTGAGCTGATTCGACTCCCTGCCTCCAGCATAGCCTCTGCAATTGGCACACCACACCCAGTTCCGGAAGTATCCCGTCCTCGTCGACTTTTCCCACCTCATCTTCGCCAGTCAGCTCGTAACATGACTCGTGGCCTGTGATGATGAAGTAGATCGTCGAGCCTAAAGCGAAAGGGTTCTCATTGATGGTCGCCGGCTGTAGGCTCGGCAGCCTATATCTCACTCGGTGAACAACCGTGGCCATCAAGTCATCTAGGGAAGAACTTTAAGTCACAGATCTTGTTCGAGACCGATATCCAGTGCCAACATCGCCCTGAAGAATACTGTGCGAGGGTAGAAGCTCAACGCTCTTCATGGCCTCCAAAGCAGACTGGCGAACAGTTCAAAGCATTTACATTGAGGGTCACGAACTGAACTGACGACTTTTTCAGGGCTTTGAACAGATATGAATCTGAAGTGACGGAAATAAAAGATTTTGAACCGATTACCTACGCATTACGGTTTTGTAGGTTTTGTATTCTTATTATATGGGTTTAATAACCAACTTGGGCCGGGGGGGGGGGGTTAAGGCTGATTCTCTATCCTTTACGAAAAAAATAGGTACTTGCATGCTGGTTTATTGGGCTTACTTGAACGGCACATGGACGGCCGTTCGACAACCTCGAACGGAAATATCTAAGCTTCTAATGGATCTGAACTAACGGAGATCTGAATTGATGGAACTGAATTAATTGAACTGTTCCATAGACTGCTCCAAAGCCCATTTTGCCTCTAGCGTATCGATATGTTTTGCCCGTGGATCTTCATGTAGTCTCCGAGTTGTCCTTAGGCATATTTTCAAACGTCAACGTGCAGACGACAGTATCCTAGTGTCTGGGTTATACCAGTCGGGGATGTGCTCTACATTTTTCGTATATTTGCGCCTCAAACACCATTTCTTGCCTGCAGTCTGATGCTGTTGAGCGGCCCATCCATGGAGAAATGATAACATCTTCCGATCTGAGAAGTTCTACAAAAAGTCCCGTTGCGCACCCCGCGAGGAAGTCGCCTTTGGCTTCAACAATGTTGACATTTTCTTCAAATCATTTGGCAGAGATGAGGTGACCCTCGTCACGGCCAATGCTTGCTTTGCTGTCCAGGTCGTAAGCTGCAAATGCACGCATAGTTAGTGTAGGTTGACATTAGTATATGCTTTCGGAAGAATTTCTACCAAGCGAAATTGCTGCCTCTAAGGTCGTGTTCAATGGGTAATAAGGATATGATCAAGTGGCGGTTGCAGAGACTCTGTAAGGTCTGGACATCAACACTCTACCATTTGATAATGTAAGACCAGGTGAGAGAAGGGGGTATTGCCCAAACCAGCTGTGAAAGTAGAAGGTGAATGAACAGCTGGGAAGCTTCGGTGTTGGAGCACTTGACCCCCGTGGCGCCTCCCCGGCATCCACATGCGACCCGAGAATCCCGGTGACAGGCAGCGACTTGCGCAAAACATCAATCCGCTGATACATTATATAGTTCAGTTCTCAGAACCAAACGCAGTGACATGACTCATAAGGACGCACCTTGCCAATGTGCTGGGTCTAAGACTCATGACCTGTATGTGTGCTTACTAAGGACACAGGACTAGTATGTATACTTACTAAGCAGTGATGAGGCCATGAGTATAAGGTCACGGTAAATTCAGGCACAAAGGCCAGCAACTAGCTGACGTGTCAAAGTCTATTCCGTAAATGAAACAAAGACTGATCCTTGAAGAAGAATGAATCAGTCTGTCAGGTCCTGTGTGAAAGCTATCTATTTATGTAGACCCCGTTCAGACCCAATCAGCCGTTGGACAGGCTAAGCGTAATTGCCCGCTACAACGGATAGGATCCAAGAATATGAAGTGCTGCGTTCGATATAATAGTAAGCAAAGCTAAAGGTTCGCGAAGGTTACGGATAGCCGAGACGGATTAATTATCGCTAGTATTAAAAGCACTTGGAGGATATAAATACAAACTCCTACTTACAGAGACTATTTTCATATAAGAATGTTTAACTTACTACCTCAAATTTGTTGACTGGGCAATCTACGCGGGCTATCATTCAAACAAAAACGTTATCTTCATACGCAATTCATATGGGCCAATTTTAGGATTGAAATGTGTAGATAAATACTGATTCAATAGCTAAATTCTTTAAACTTCATCAACTTTGTAAGACGCAACTTCGCATAGTACTAGCTATTTACTCGAATAATAAGAAATTGTTGTGTAATCGTTATTGTGGAAGGCTGGAGTTGGGCTCTTTGGCCGGCATTTGGTTGTGAAGTATGCAGCTGACCCTGGTCGCGCTCGAATCGACATCAATTGCTTCCCGCCGGGCTACCTCTTGTCCAGGTGATCTACGACAGGACGCTACCGGAATTCGCCGATCACGGTTGAGATGGCATAGCGGCCATTGCTGCCTACCTGAAGGCAATTGCGAAAGTCATGCTATTAGCAACATACTGCATTCATAAACGTTCCTACGGCCTCTCTGTTAGCTACCCCCCGTTTTTTACAACTGTCAAAACGCCACAACAATCATACTACCCATGCCTAGGGCGGTCCACTACCTCCATGAAAAAGTCATACATTTTCGTCGCAAGTAATCCGACACGGAACTTGAATTTCACCAACAAAAACACATGACGATTTTATTGGTTGCTAGGTGTCCTCGTCAACCTAGCGCGATCGAGTCCCAAAAATGGTCGCCCGTCCGAGATTTCGAAGATAAAGTTCGGGTTGTTTCCACAGCTCTAAACTAATGCAGGGTCATGCACAAACTTATGTTGGTCGGCGGGAGACCAGACCAGGGGTGAATTGAATGAGTCACCTGCCTGTCTGGGCCTGAATGCAACAATCTGTCTGTCCGCCGGGACTACCTAAGGGAGCTTGGTGACCCATCGCCAATAACTGCAAATCATGGTCACAGGTGCCTCCCACGTGATAGTTTGAGTGACATGCTGTGTTGTGAGATCACAGTGAACAAGTTAGTGCTGCACTGTAGTCAAGCTGTGAGACGGGACACATATTATAAAGCATACAGGCCCTGTTCTTCCATATTTCGCGCCGCTCTGTTCTTCCTATTGAAACATCTGGTTTATATTTCCACCAACATTGTGCATCGATCATTGAAATCATGCAGCTTCCCGTAATCTTCATCTATTCTTCCCTGTTTGTCACTACGCAAGCTGCAAATATCATTCTGTCGAACGATGATGGCTGGGCCGAGAAGAATATCCGTGTCTTTTACAATGCGTTGACAGCTGCTGGCGAGAACGTGATAATCTCAGCTCCGGCAGAAAATCAATCAGGAACCGGCTCGTCTGACGAGGATCCAGGAGAAGTCGAGGACGGCTGCGAGTTCAACAGCTGCCCTGCCGGAAGTCCTGCGATTGGGCGAAACGACTCAGAGCCTCGATTAAATTATGTAAACTCCTTTCCGGTCACTTCCATGCGCTATGGAATTCAGAATTCTGCACCCGAGTTCTTTGGTGGGCCACCAGATATTGCCGTGGCAGGACCGAATGTTGGAGGTTCGTCCCACTTTTCATGCATCACCATGAAAATTTGTGTACTGACAATCGCACATAGGCAATCTTGGTCTCGTGACACTCTTTTCTGGGACCGTAGGTGCGGCTACTGGAGCTTCTCTCGAGGGTATCCCGGGCATCGCTTTCAGCGGCCAAAGTGGCTCGCAAGTGGCCTGGACTACCCCTACCCAGACCTTCCAGAGTGTCTACGCCGACCTCTCGACCATCGTCACACAAACTCTTCTGGACTCGGGGACGCCATATCTCCCCAACGGCACCTGGTTGAATGTCAACTATCCCACGGTCACCGGCAACACGTGCGAGACTGCAGGGCAGTTCAAATTCGTTCTTTCGCGGATCAACACTGCGACAATCTTCACACCCCGCGATGTGCAGACATGTGGGTCTACTAGACTGCCAACTGAGCAATCAGTGGTCGACACGGATGGTTGCTACGCGAGTATCAGTGTTGGAGACGCAAATGACAAGACTACTTCCGGGGCAGAGGAACAAGGCATCGTGTTATTGAAGCTTGAGTCTATTCTCTCTTGCCTACCATGAAGTTAAGCCGAGAGCTCCAATCCCGGCGGGTACTCGAGCCACACCCAGGCAGAAATTAATCTCGCACAATAAGACATTGAAGAGATGGCAGCCGCGCAAGTATTACCTCGCTTGATGAATCACAATGAATTCTGCTTTAGTTGAATCGCAAGACAAGGAATCCGAGATCAGGGTGCTTCAATGTGATTTTGATATAGCGTCTGCCTGCTTATGATTGAGCCTTGAATCCTCACTGATACGAATGTAAGCTCCGGTCCTGCACTTTGGCTTAGCAAAAAATGAGAAGTGCTTAACATTTTCAGCGCGATCTTGGGTACCTCGCCAGTGGAGTCGAGTGCAGGAGGTGACTCCTCAAATGCTGGGCTCAGACCAGCAGTTTTTGAGAAGCCTGGAATAGGTGGTTGTATTGGTGGTTGTGTTGTTGGCCGCGGTGCCGGGGATGAAAAGGTAGGGCGATCGTGGAGCTGGGTCCAGGAAAGCGCGAAAGTCGGCTGACTAGAGGTGAGTGAATATGTTGCAGGTGGGAGGTTTGCCTCGAAGCAGAACGAGCCGTTTGATAGAGAAAGTTGGTAGGAGGCGATGGCTGAAGTAGCATCTGGGACAACACCGTGCCGGAGTATTTAGGACTTGACCGTGCTGGATTTGTGGTGAGTTGAGAGATGGAGAGAGGACTCGAACGAGAACTTACGTGGTCATGTCTAATACATAATCGATCTACAGAGCGACGCAGATAGCCAAAAGGAGGTCAGGGCTCAATTGCATGCCAACGTTCCGGGGGGGGGGATGACTAGATTGTATATGCTTGGGCAATAGACTGAAGAGGTGTTCTGGTCAAGATATCGTTCATGACGTTCGGGATTTGGACCTCTCGAGAGGTAACGTGATATTGAATAGTAGATCATGGATCCGATTAGAGACTGATGTGGGAGCCAATGACCCTTGGCTTAGATTCGTGGATACAAACAGGTTGCTGAGAGAGCAGAGCCTGCAATGAGACTGAAGCGAGAGAAGAAAAGTGCCGTCCATATTGGCAGTGATGGCCTCCTACTGCGGCGCTGCCCGGTGCGGAGATCAAGGTATGATGGAATGAGTAAAGGGTCTTCGAGTTTGTAGAGCGTACAGTTGAAAAGACATGTTACAGTGTCTAAGCTGGAAAGCCAAGCAGATGCTTTGGGGTACGATGTGGTTGCTGAAGGTCCGGAAGCAGTAGACATACAAGCACGATGTGCGAAGCAGTGTTGGTAAGGAAGCAAAATTCAGCCTGGAGTTCGCATTAAGTGAAGAGCATCAGCAAAGGACAGACGTCTTGTGGTGCAGGCTACATAGTGCCAGTCAATACAGAGGTGAACAAAGCGAGATTGGGGCGGTGGACGCACCGGTGGGTAGATAAGAAACTTAAAAGGCAAATACAAGACGAGTGCAGTGAGGCGGACATGGAGCTTGAGAGACTGAAGAGGCCGCTGGAATGGCAGGAGTCCTAGCTTTTTGCGATTAGTATCTCCATAATTAGCCATGCAAGTCCATCATCGCCCCAGCCCTCCGACCACACTGCTCAACATGACCGCAACCTCTCGATCCCAATTCGCCGTCCTCTCTCCCTTTACCTTGGCCAATGAACTTGGCGGCTGACAGCCCTTGACCACACACTCGCGAATTGCCCCCGCGACGGCGTCCCGGTTCGTCCGCAGCGTACGCGCAGACACTCCACCACGATTCAGAATCTCGGCGACCCGCGTGGACAAATTTCCCGCCATTGTGCGCCAGAAATAGCTCGGCAGCGAACCCGTCTCCAGATATCCCAGTAGCGGCTGAAGGAAATTCCCATAGTGACTCTTCTCGCCCGCCAGCGCCGGCAGCAGTGGGTGCGGCGGAACCTTGGTGGACTCGAGCACTATCTCTAGCGCTACGATATTCTGGCACCGCGCACCAACCTCAGCCAGCGTACGATCCAGCGTGGGTAGCGCGGCAAGACTTCGGTGAAGCGAGGCGATGCTGCTTTGCAGGGCTGTTTTGAGGTATGCCTCGAGCGCAGCAAGCATCCATGTTGGAGCCCACCTCTCACCTTTGGCCAGCGCCGTTGGGCTCAGCAGGTAGAGGGTCACCAATGCGGAGATGGTTCGGGCTTTGGCCTCTTCGGATTGGGCGAACGTGGCTGATCCGGCGGCGCTGCCCATGGAGAACTCGCGGACCATCCTCTCGGCGGATTCCTTGACGGAGCGCTCGATTGGGCCAGTGACGATGTCTTGCAGCGCCCGGATAGCGTCAACGCGATCTAGTCCCTGGCCTTCCTCGCCGTGGGCTTTGTGCTCGAGAATCTCACGTAGGGAGAGGATGGTGTGCGCACAGCGCACGAGCGCGCGGTGGTCCTCCTTTCTGGTGGCTGGCGTCAGCTCCGCATGCTGCACCTCGAGCTGGCGCCCCAACTGGAGACACCTCGCAACCGCCCGCCCGAGCCGTAGTGTATCCCACAGCCGGCTCGCGACTTGCTTCACCTCGTCGGCCTCGGCATGTTTCTGAATGACCTCCTTCTCGAGCTGGCGGTAGCTATCATTCAAGCTCCTGATCTGGCCGTCGACCTCGGAGATGATCCTGCCGGACGCGTCGGTCTGCTCCTTGGTGTGAGTGAGGAGCGGGACGGCAGAGCGGGTTGTGAGGAGGTCGATGTGGGAGTCGATCTCCTGGATGTCGAAGAGCACGCGGGAGAGGGGCGTGGAGAGGTCGAGGGGCGTGTCGTTGGCGTTGTTGGTGGAGAGGACGAGGGTGTTGGCGAAGGCGGCGGGGGAGAAGTCTGGGGCGACGAAGGTCTCGTAGTCGATATAGGACGGCTCTTCTTGTTCGCGCGAGGGGGCTTGTTCGGAGATGGCGCTCATGTTGGCGGGTAGAGAGGAAGAGAGGAAGAGAGGAAGAGGTGTTGGTCCTCTGAGTCTTGAGGAGGGACCGCGACTTGCAAGGTGTCAAGGTGGTTGCTAATTGCCCAGGTGCTGCTGCGCTGTGCTGCTCCCTTGACGATTGCATGTGGCTGAAGCTTGGATATGGCGCTGGTGTGGCTGAGGTCTTGCTGACAGGTACTCAGTACCTACCCACCGTTAGTAGGTAAACAGGGCGGGCCCCTGTCGCATCAGATTGCACATGCCGACAGTGAGGTCATGATGAAAACCACAGCCGCGGACCTCGACAGCCAGACAGTATACGGAGCTTAAGGCTAGATCCTACAAAGGAGTAGCATGATGACTTACACTAAGGCAAGAGTCTGAGTGCGTACAACAATCATGTAATTATGAGGAGTATACTCACTCGGGGGCAAGCAGTGGTTTCCTCAGCTTCCCCGCTTTTCTCTTCAGTACTTAGTACTTAGAACTCCCAAAACTAATTTGCCCAGACTAAGATCGTTATTTGCCTAGATGCTAATCCCGTGCACACCCAAAATTTGCTGTATTTTTGTTAATATGCTAATGTAAGCAAGCTATAACCATGCTTAGATTGCGCGGTAATATAAGGCGGAAAGCAGGATTTCTTTTTCGGAATTACAAAGTAATAATAAAAGAGAAATATTAATTAGAGCCGCATTTAAGGTTAGTTTAAAGTTGAAGTATGGGCTTAGGTTTATGTTAGTTTTCGGATTTTTGCAACGGGTTTTGAAGTTGTCGTATAATTACGTAAGCGTGCTAATAAATCTATAGCAAAGTTGCCAACCGGAACTTCGGCCTATCGCGCATAACAGCCGGCCTCGATCGCATTTCCATTTCCGTTCCCATTCCCATTCCCATTCCCATTACGCCTGCGACGAGCTGACTTTAGGACTTCCTTCTCTCTGCCCACCGCCGGCTGTCGTTGCCATTACCCTCAATACCCTCACAATCCTCACCATCGCTAATAAACATACCGATTTCTTGATTGAAATGCGGTGCATCATCTTGTGGAACCCGAGTAATCTTCAGTAATCTCACCGCCCAGACAGGTTGTCGCCGACAACACCGAAAACACCAACGTAGCGCGTGACACCTCCGGCTCACACGACGCAGGCTAGGGCGTGGCCCCTCATCATGGCCTCCCACGTACTGCCATGGCCTCCGGGCGACCAAGGCAATGCCACCGATACCATCATCGACGGCTCGCATTTCAACCTATCAACGCTCGAGTTCTGGAACTATACCCTCTACGAAAACCACACTTTGTCCAACGGAACCTTTGGCTGGTGCATGCTCTTCTTTCAGCCACATACCCCCGTCTACGTCTTCCCCAACGGCAGCTTCACCAACCAGACGTCCTGCTACTCGCCCATCAACGACATCGGCCCTCGAGGCTACATCAGTGTTGGCCTCTGTGTCGTCTACGGCCTCGCCTTGGTCTTGACCCTGCTGAACTTGGCCAAACATGGCCGTATGTACTTGCCCACCGAGAAGCGATTCAGGCCTGTCGGCAGAAGATGGCAGTGGTACTGGATGATCCTCATGTGCGCCACCGCCTTCGTCAGCCTGATCACGAATATCGACGTGGACCGCTACTACATCTCGCAAATCCCAATCATCATCACCGCCTTTTTCTGGATGCTCATGAACTTGTGCACCGTCGCCTGTGTATGGGAGGCTGTCAGACACTGGGGCAGTTGGATGGAGAGGCAGTACATTGACCCGGACCCCTTCGCCCTCGCCATGGACGACAAAAGAGCAAAATTCGAATTCTTCGTCCCCCTTGTTTTCTACCTGTTCTGGTGGCTGGACTTCTTCATGGTCATTCCACGCAACTGGGGCAATATTCAATTGCAGCGATACCCAGAGCAGACCGCAACCTTTGCTGCCCCCAGTGCAACCGACGCCCGCTTCAAGACTGCCGCCTTCTTGCTCTTCATCTGCTGGGTCGTCACTGCTTACCACCTCCGCCACTCGATCAAGCACTACCGCGAGCGAAATAGAGGTGTCATCAACCGTGCCATCGGGCTCATCAAGTTCACGCCCTACCGCTTCCAGCTAATGATCCCCATCGGCCTCGTTGTCGTCGCCTTCCAGGCACTATCCGCTTGGGTCTTCGAGTACTCCGTCTTCGCTGTCGACGGCAATCTCATTTCTGAATTCGTCGGCGGATACGGGCCCTCAATTTTGGTCTTGCTCGTGCAAGTGATCGCCGGCCTTCGGAACCCCAACGAAGACAAGGAGTTGATCCGTCAGCGTCGAATCCGCGGAGCCGCACACGACCGGGAGCTCGGTATCTCGCACAAGCCAGCCTGGTGGAGGCGCAACCAGCACGAAAGCATGCGAGAGCTCATTGCGCGCAATGTGCGCGAAGTCGGCGGCGGTCGCGCGACGGCAACCAACATCGAAGGCATGATCGTGAATCGCACGGCAGACGCACAGTCCGCCAACAGCGTTGAATTGGGCGACATGAGCCCGACATCAGCTACGCCAGGGGCGCGACCACCGACCAATCCCGTTACTGGTAGATCGGATCGCATCAGATCGGACCGTGCGATGCAACAAGTGGCAGGGCTTCTGTTCCCGGGCGCAGAGGCTACAGGCATGACGCCCGAGCGATTAACGGAGAGGACGAGCTACTTATCAGAGAGCGGCCCCGCGCCGCCACCATATGCGGGCGGTTTGGATGGGCAACAGAGAGGTCGCTCGAACAATGCGACGGCAAGACCACCGACATCTGATAGAACCGCCAGCACCAACACGACGAACTCTGTCGATGGTTCACCACAGCAAATTAGGAGCATGTTGGACGTGTGAAGCTTCTCGCGCCGGTAATTTTTGCGACCTCAAGCCTAATTTAACGACGAACTTTATTGATTTTAATGACGCATGGTATGAGCATGTGGGAAAGAAGGGGAAGTCGAGTGGGGTCACCGTTCGCCTCCGAATCTGGGAAGGCTCTTCGACACGCACGTCTTCGGCACCGAGGCCAGGGCGTGGCAATGGGCGCTGAAGTCGGAGATTGTGCCATGTCAGTCAGGACTGCGGATTCAAGAACCGGACACTTTGAAAATAAGGCCAACGAGACATTGAACAGGCAGATTTCTAAGACAGAAGAAATTCACCCAGTAGTGGTTATTCCGAGACTGTTTGGCCCACAGGTGGGTGAGTCGAACGAGGTGGTGCTGTCCTGTTTCTGAACCCGCGATCCCGTCAGTGCAAATAGGTATGTAGCCTCACTGTTGGAAAAGTTAGACATTGTTTCGAATGTCCGTGATTCCTCTACCAAGATGCGTGACTTTGACAGTCTCAAATGCTCCCACTGCTTCACTGGATAACTCGATCAACGTCAATCAATAAAGTTGCCAGGACTTCGATACAGGATGAGACGCCACGTTCAGTGCCGCCCCTCTCAGTGTTCCTGCAAGTATCACAAGGCATGAAGTCCGATTCTCTATCAAAGTGGCTGTCCACACGCCGCTAGGGAACCAGACCATCATCGGAATACATAGTTGAAGCTTACAATCTGCCGCGGGGCCATTGCGGCTGGACGAGACACCAGCTACCAAGACCAAGGCATTGCTGAAGGTATTGAGACGGTACATACCGCTCCCATACCATTGCCACGGAGGCGTGTGTCTGTGCCATATCCTCTTCCGCCCAGCCTTTCTTTGACAGAGTCTATGTATCTCTCACGGCGTGATTGGCTTGCAGGAGAATGCGTCAATGTGGGCACTGAACGTCTGTCCGACGACGGGCGCACTTGCGCGGAGTCCAAGGTGAAAGTTATTATCCAAGCTGTCACCAACACTCCTAGCGAAGAAGAGACGGAGTATGATACGGGGACATCTGGCCACAACAGCCCCAGCACATTCGCACCAGAGCCCACCCGGTTGCAGCAAATTCAGTCTCAAAATCGAGTTGTTGTCACAATGGAGGAGCGGCGGGAAGCGTGGATGACGGCAGCAGAGCGTTTTGGTCTCGAGAATATTAACGAAGCCCCTTCGTTTCCTGACCCAGCACTTACCCCCTTCAGGAAACTACATTTGCTCACCGAGTCGATGGATTGGACGAGGCGGCACATCGCGAGAATGTTTGGAACGCCACAACAGAGGACAAGCGCATGGCTGCCCATGAGGAACGAAACAAGACGAGATCCGTATGGTAGCAATGAAAAAGCTTGAATGGAGGACAGGTCTCGCCGTGTCGCAGTCAAATCACGAGATTGTAACAAATCACGGAGCAGGGGAAAGAGTGACAGCGGGCGAGCTAGCGCGGAGCCAATCGGAGACGCTCCGTTCGTTGAAGACAGAGCTGCTTCACAACCATTCCCACATCATGCTCTTGGAGCAGTAAACGAAGGGCGCTGTGGCCGAAGTCAAGATGCTTTTGCAACCGCGCGAGCATTCGGCCTGACGAAGTCATGGGAAAGGAGCGAGGTGCGCTGGTACACAAGAGCAAGTAAGATTTTGGCAGACCGTTGACCCATGAAGATATCTGGGAGAAAGTGGACATTTCGCCTCACATAATTACTGAGCTCGAAGGAGAAGCCCAGAAGCCGAAGAACAAAGTGAGGAGAACATTTGTTTTCTCGAAGAAAATGCAACAAACGAACGACAAACCTCAGAGGGAGCTTGCAATAGCGAAGAGACCGCGGAAACAGGAGTAGAGAACTGTAGCTCGAGAGACTGAACTCGAAGGGGAAGTTCGCAAATTGGTAGATGTAGCTGTAATCACAGCATTGTCTTTCAAGGAAAGCCAAAGAGAAGTCGACCGGCTCCACACGGAGCTTGCCATGGCGAAGGAGAGGCGGGCGGAGCATCCGCATACATCGAAGGTTGATGGTGGATTCGAGAAAGCGTAGAGACAGTTGGCGCGCAAGATAGAGAAGCCCGAAGAGACAAAGACGAAGGAGACGACACATAAGCAAGACACCATGGCGAGCGACACGTCGGACGGCGGAGTTCCAGTTCCATCTTTACACCTCGTGGTCAATCGCCAAGTTTCACCCAAGGTCTCACGGATCGACAATCGTCCACCCTCCTGACAAATCTCCGTCGAATCCCTCAGCATGACCTTTGACAATAAGACTGTGGATAAACGTAACTCGGCCGTCGAGCCCTTTCTTTTATCCGCGAACCAGTCGCCGGCTAGTGTCGACACGGCGGGTGATTTGGGGCGCACTGTCGTGTGCGGTGTCGAGCGCACTGATGCTTTACCGAGCCTCCCTGTTGTCATTACAACGACTTCTGTCAAGAATAGGTCTATCATTCAGGTGAATACCAACAAGTTGCCGCGCGCCGACATGCCCAATTGTTTTTACCAATGGCAGTACTACTGACGAGGCCAAAGATTTCCCAATCGACCATGGAACTCTTGTGATGGCCAAGACACATCGCCTAGCAGGAGGCGACGCGGCAAGCAAGTTGGCAACCAAAGCCAGTCGTCCGCCGCGGATACGATCACCGCGCAGGGCAGTAATGATCCTACGAGACCCGTTGAGAAATACAAGACACGAGGGCGTACGCGGAAGCAGACTCTTCCCAAGGACGTCGGTGGAGGCAGAGGGAAGGGAATCTGTGGTTCATTCTCGAGCAGAGACGTTATGTTGATGTATTGCTAGCTCCAGCTTGCTCCAGCATGCATGTCTACTATGCGGTCGATGACATCAACAAGTCCTGGTGAACAAGTCAGGAAGGTAAATGGATGGAATGTGCAATTATACTATGCGTACTGCTCTTATTGTTTGAAAGCTGGCCTACCCACAGTGAGGAGTGGTTCGTTCCTGGGGTCGTTCTATGCAATAGGCAATATGGCATCATGGCAGTCATCCCTGGTCTGTTCTTTTGTAATCGCGTCAAGTTCTTGTCTAAACGAGGAAGAGAGACACCGCTTGCTATCACAACGACCAGGCTTGAGTTTGAGATACAGTGATGTTGTGCTCGGTGATCGTGTATGCTCCAGGGAGTGGCCCGTCCTGCTCCTCGTCTTCTTCGTGGTTGCTGAACTACTTCAGGTCACCCACGCAGTATATCTGCGTTGAGATCACACTGAGATCACACTCGGATCGAATGCTTGTGTGTGACAGCAGGGACTATGGATCCTGGCCTCAAAATTTCCGCTAATGGTTTTCCTTCTGTGTGATAGGTCCCAGGTGCATGGGAACCACACACGTAAACTCTCGATATTCCTGAAAGTGGTCTGCCAGGAATGTACCAAACATTTTAGAAGCTGTTAAGGCTAATAGCAAGGCTGGGGGAGGAGTAGAGTTGAAGGAGGCGGACGAAAATCAGGGCAACGTTCAACTTTTGCGTGGACTGGGCTGCGAACCGGTTGGTGCCAGGATATTGCTCGATATCGGAGAGCAGGGAATTTTGTGCTGCTGGGGACCAATCAAGTGTCTGAGACTCGGAGGGCTTGCTATCGCCCTTTCCTAGCTTCAACTCCTGCCAGATTCGTTCACTACCAGCAGAAGGGATGACATCTGCTGATATGCTGATGATTGTGAGCGAACTTATTAAGGCATATATGTTTTTCTCAGGCTAGTGTGCACGCAGTGTTAGACCAAGGAACGCTGTGTAAGGAGACGCTTGCAGAAGGCAAGTGTTGACCAGGAAGTGCAGAGCCTCACTTGATCAACATCAACGGATAGAACGGCACGCACGGCACCCAGGAGTTACAACCCGGCGTGCGGACATGGGCCGGGAAGGCAGAAAGAAGCACAAAGATTATATCATTTCTTCTAGGCTACAACGGAAGAAGATTTGGGCCGCAGACAAGGGAGAGCATTTCCCCAGGTTAATCTGTATAAGGTTTGTATATCTGCTGCAAATGGGTATGCAGGTGCTGTTGCGCTTATGAATCGTGCATGATGGCTGAGCATCCGCGTTTACGGATAAGTCGCGAAATGAGCGTCCAAATTTGACATGCGGCGAAGAGGATACTAACAGTGAATGATACCACAGCTCAGTAAGAAATTTGTTTCGAACAGTGCTTCGAGAGACTGGTGGACCACTCTTCGGGCCGCGGTCAATAAGTTTCGAGGCAGAACGGGTTGGCCGAGATCGTCAGTGATAGGAGTTCGTCCCAAGTCCGTTTCGATCCTGACTCCAGCATCCTTGGGCGGATCAGAGAGTGTTTCTGTTGGCGCCGTATGGTGATGGAACGGTATTGGAAAAGTGCTGGGACCATCGTGGCAGGGCGACTGACGGGTGGGTTCTCCCTTGTCTTTTATGAAACATCACCAAATTCCCGAATAAAGGAGGGGATCGAATCCAGCATGCAGCCGACTTTCGATAGGTCATTTTCGATACAATATAGCACCACAGATTGATCAAAACACACACGGCTAAACTCATGATAATTTTCCGGCTCGAACAGTACCCAGCTTTCTGGACGCAGTCAAGGTTGAGCCGACGTTGAAGTTCCTGGCTTAGTACCGCAGGTGGAAACCTTGTTTCTGATCGACTGCGGCTCTGTTGCAACCCTAGTAGGTTTGGCTAATATTCTGTGTCCACTATGTCACCATACTCCACTCACAGCCCTGGATACTTAGTACTAAGAGCCCCGAGGCCCCGGTTTTCCTCCCTTCATGCCGCCCATGATTTGACCCCCCTGGACCAAACCCCTGGAGCCCTGTTGTGTACCCCTGTTCCCCCATCTAACTCCCACATGCTGCAGAGCCGCAGCCGAGACATTGCGATTCGTCCTTGGCCCACGATAGCCTCGATGTTTTGGTCCACATCATCCCCATCATCTCGGCTCAGGCCGACTATGTTTGGCAAAGTGGATTTGTAAATAGTATGGCCATGCCAGGTGAATGCAGGTACGGCATAAAAGTCTCCAACCGCCAGGTCAATACTTTGCCGTCTGCTTGGTCTCTCTTCTCTCTCCTTCAACATTAACTTCACTGTCGACAATTCGCCGTTCTTTTTGAGATCAGCAGGCCATTCTTTTCTAGCAAGCCAGTCTTTGCCAAACTTCCCACACTCTTTCGAAACAACCACCACCCACCCACACATTCTTTTTAAACACAAGGCCGAGCCTTTTCAGTTGATCCAAACACCTCACCGTCGGACTTTTTGACAGTGTCGCCTCCCCAAGCCCACAAACTACCATCAAGATGTTCAAGCAAATCACCGCCGCCGCTGTCTTTGCTGCGGGCGTTTCCGCCCACGGCTCTGTGTCCTCGCCCACCCCTCGTCCTCTCGGCACCGCCATGGAGGCGGCTTGTGGCTCTCAAGTCTGGAACATGATGTCCTCTGACCACAACGGCAACATCCAGACTATGGCGCAGGTCGGTGCGTCGCAGTCTGACTTCGACGCCGCTGCCTGCCACCTCTGGCAGTGCCGTGGCTACAACTTCGGCGACGCCACCACCGACAGCATCCAGGCTTACACCGCTGGCCAGGTTGTTCCCTTTGAGGTAACCGTCGCCGCTCCTCACACGGGCGTCGCCAACGTCTCGATCATCAACTTGTCCACCAACAGCGTCATTGGCACCGCGCTGAAGAGCTGGGACGTCTACGCGTCCACCGCCACCGGTGTCACCTCTGACGACACCTCCTTCTCCATCACCATGCCCGACACTCTGGACGCCGCGTGCGAAACTGCCGGCGGCTGTGCTATCCAGTGGTGGTGGGACGCCCGCTCCATCGACCAGACCTACATGAGCTGCGTCGACTTCACCTTCTCGGGATCTTCCGGCTCTTCCTCCTCCGGCAGCAGCAGCTCCGCTGTCGCCAGCTCTTCCGTCGCCGCCAGCTCCACCGCCGTGGCCGTTTCCTCCGCCGCTGCTCAGGTCGTGACCTCGTCTGCCGCTGCTGCCACCACCGACGTTGCCACCACCCTCGCCACCATCGTCTCTTCTGCGTCGTCCACCGAGGCCGCGGCCGCTACTCCCAGCGCTGAGGCAAGTGATGCTTCCACCACCTGCTCCAAGAAGCGCATGGCTCGCCGTGCCGCCCTTGCGGCTGCGGCTGCTCGTCGCGCTTAAGCGTGGTTAGAGTCAGTACTTGAAGCTAGTGGGGCGATTGAAGTCGCTTGATTGGATCCCATTATAGGAGTTAATGATGAGAATCATCGGGGGGCCTGAGTTGAAGTAGGCGTGTTTGCTTCTCTGTATTTATACATCAAATATGAAGATATTTTGTGCATACACCTACTCCCGTGTCCGAACTTTCTCCTCTTGATTGCATGCGCATCGAGGAAAAGAATGAATGATGTTTGTGTACTCTCGTCATACAAGCGTGGACACCACCTGAGCAGTGGGAAGTGCTCTTAGGGACAAGATAATCAGCGATACCTGCTCAGAGTCACTCAGTGAGATTAGCGATTGTTCGCAAAACGCAAAGCATCTTTGGCATGTCTCTTGTCTCTCATAGGCTACCGTCAATCAAATACCACTCCTCCTCACACGTGAGCCTGTGGAACTAACGTGTGTACTTATTTTTAATGAACGCCAGAACACACTTGTCTCTCAAAAGTCTGCCTCTCCAACTTCTGTTGACCTGAAATACAGAAAGCCATGGGCGTACTGCCTCAAGCTTCCAAGGCGAAATCCATTCACACAAAAGTGATTCTCGAGTTTCCTGTGCTTCTTGCATCTGCAGGCCGCTCACGCCATGGGACGACGGTCTGAGCCGCATAGTCTTGTTGTTCTTTGCAGTCCCTGCCTTTTACTCTAGCTACCGCCATGACTTGAGATCAAGACGGACTAGCCGTATCCAATAAGTCCTCGTCCAGGTTTGATCTTGTCGCCCTTCTTCCGCCTGTGCCGCCTGGCACTACCCAATCTCCGACGTGCTCGTCGTTCTGGCTACATGCTGCCACGAGCCCAAGGGCCACCGGTCCGCAGATAGAATCGTATCGGTTTCTGGAGTAAATCTTCAGTTGCTAATACCCAACGATGGATTGTTCGGCAACTTGCCTTGTGTCTTCAATGCCTCATTGCCTGCTTAACCAGCTGCAAGTGTGTGTGTGACTCTGTGCCGGGCCCGGCTTAGGCATGGTATTTATCTGGCCATCACGATGCATGAGGTTACGCGTCTCAGCGATTGCGTTATTAAGCTCCTCCAGCAGCAAATCTACCTTCGGTCCTCTCCTTCAAATTACTAGTAGACTTTGAAGCGGGGTGAGCAAGCCCAAAGAGTATATCGGGCTTGACGTTACGGTCGAGGTCAGTGTGGCGGCTCGCGTCGCGCAAGATTTCTGGCGCACACAATGCCATGAACCTGGGCTCGTGCCGCTTGACCTCCATAATTCGCTGAGTTGAGAACGCAAGGCAAAAGCTTGTTGCTCAACTTGCTGGGGAGTGCTACGACCTCGGCGTACTATTTCGATCATTCGTGAATTGTTGTTCACGAGCGCTGTGATCGAGGTTCGGTTGCGAGTGGAATCTATCAGACAGTTGAATTTGAAGTCATGCAAAAGCTTTCAATTGCATAAAGGGCTATGCTTGAGGTGGTCCTTTGCACAGTCTTCGCCAGGGTTGGCTTTCGTGGACGATGTTGAGTCCGTGATCTTCATTTCAGTCTCTGCACCAATTACATGGTAGTAGATGGCTTATAAGAGTCCCGGTCTACGTTGGACGCCTGGGACTGAGTTATCTTCGGATTCGGTTGTGCTTCATCCACAGAGGCTACGTAGCCTCTGCCTCTCAATCTTCTTCGAGTATTTTAGACCTTGAGGAGGCAGCACTCGTCTAGTAGTTTGAAAGCGGCGATGCAGAAGGGGTATGGACTCTCGATGAGACTGTAAAAATAGGGGTGAGAAAGGTCTCGTAAGCTTATCATCGTTGAAACAGGTTATGTGCGAACTTTTATCCTAGAAGCCAGCGACAATATGGCTAGCTTCGTCTTACAGCATCGGTTTTGCTCCATCAGCACAGAACTTGGTTGTGGACCATTTCTGTTGACCTGTCACAGCGCCCTCATTGTGTCCAAATTTTCAGATTCATTGGCGCATTGAGTGCCTTTCCGACCATAGCATACCTTGAAGCGAAGTGCCTCGCTAACACCACCATTATCATCAACGTCGCGTATAGTGTCGCACAACTCTTGTGCGCCCGCCCAATTTCGGAAAAGATGGGTCGAGGAATTTCAATCATAAATTTGAAATGATAGAATAAGGAATTTGACTTTTGGCACCAACTCATCTTGAATATGGGCTCCTCGAGCTCACAGCCTAATGCAGCGGCGGAAAGCAACGAACACATTCTCATCAGCGGAGGGCTCAGTGCCCAGGTATCGAGGGTCATGGCATGGCAAGCCACTCACGTAATGTTCTCAACATCTCGCTAATGTCGTCTGCAGCACAATTACACGATACGGAGCCAAATGATTACGGGGATTAGGGACCAAGATCCCTAGACCTTGGACCATCGTCGTGGACAATACGTGGACTGATGCTTGGGTAAGAAGCAGTCGAGTCCTTTCTTCGGCTGGGGCGACTTACTGGGTGGCCGAGCAGCAGAGCCAGGAGCCTCATGCATCGTAAAGAGCTCTAGAGCACGTCCTCTGTTCTTGCAATCTGCGAGGCCGTTGAGCCCTCGAACAACCAACAATCTACCAGCCAATGCAATCCGTGTCGCACCATACTGTGGTATAGACCCTATCTAGGTCTCTTGGTCTCAGATCTACGACGAGCTCCGTTATCGCGCTACACATCCAGGACATCTGCTATATTGCGCTCGGGACTTGCCTGCAGAAGGGGTTCCAGTGACACTCCAACTGGGATCAGGCCCGGGGCGGCTGCGAGACCCTTTACTTCCGCCAGAGTCTTGGCTGCAGCACGGAGGCGGAATGCAACTTGCGGCAGATAATTTCCGTGACGATTGCAGCAGTTCGCGGCTAGGAATCAACGTCTTTTCCGCGCGGGCCACCTTGTCGGCTTTTCTACAATGAACTAAGCCGACGGTATACCCCGCGTCATCATGAGTCCATGATCTTTGAGCAATGGTCGAGAACGTCCAAGTTTCAAGGTCGCAATAATGCAAGATCAGCAACGTGTTCAGATACATCGTGTCAAGGAGGCATGACGCGGCTAACAAAGGGGTGATGGTTGACAGCATCAGGCTTTCCATGTCGCATGCCCAGTCTCATAGAGAAAGGGCATGGTTATCGGATAATCGGGTCTCGAACCAGCATAGTTTCCAAATACTCGTTGACAAGCTTGCTGAAGTGACGCGCATAGTACATCAATTCGCAGAGTTTCAAAGACAACGATCTAAGACCCTTGATCCAACCAGTTTCAACCTGCCACACATATCACGCTGACGACTACGCTGACGGCCAACCTCAGGCGCTTCAGGCCTCCGGGCCAGCGTCGTGACACATCGGAATATGTGCAGGGGACCTCAATGCGAATTTGCTCCGCGTCCACTCTTTTCCATGCTTCAGATGGTGTCTCGTCGCCTTGGTCGTCCACTTTAGACTCCACACCACCTCCGGAACCTTCGGCTATAATTGCAGGATAACTCGCACGTGTCCACAGCCCATGCCTCCGTTCATCAGCTCCTTCTCGCGTGCCGCCGCATGAGTCGACGTTCTGGTAGCTCGCGGGATGTGCCGGTTAGCGGATTTGTTTCCGAGGTTGAGATTTTGACGGGGAATTTCGTCGTTTAAAGACACGAATAAGTACAATAGTATTATAATTATTAAGTTTGCAATTGTAACAAGAATTTAAACAAATTTAAGTAAGAATATTCTTAGTAATGTAATAAGCATACTAGATTTACGATAAGACTTATACTTTTAAGAAATAATAGAAAATTTTATTTATTATATACCTTGTAATAACTAGGCAAGGATTACCCTTTCGCGCACAAGTTACTTTACTAAGAAAAATAATATAATTTGTTTAATTTATTAATATCTTTTTAATTAATTTAAAAAGTATATATAACTGCTCGCTAGTATTGTAACTTAATTGCAACAACTCTTTTCTTAAGAATATTCTTAATCTTAGGTGTGCACGGACCACCTGTTAAGAATGGGATTATCTTCCAGCCTATTATATTAATAGCTGAAAAATTCGAACATTTTAATTTTAAAAACCGCGCAGAGGCTATTTGGCTCCGTTCAAGTTATTCTTCTTCTTTTTAATGCTTTTAAAGCAGAGTTCTATTAATTTAAAGCCGGCGCACTGCCCGCGCAGTACTGCATCCTTAGAATGTCTTTTCCTCTCCGTTGCAAGGCATTTATCGACACCATAATTTGAACCGCCCAGTCTCGGAACTGGGCAATTCCAACACCCTCCTTCTGAAATTATGCGTTATTTCAGCCAATTAGAGGAAACAGAGTGGGCTATCTCCCACCTCGATTCGAAATACCGAGGTCTAATAGCCTCAGCAAACACCGCTATATTATGGCATAATTCTTCCAACAAAACTCTATATATTATAATAATGCTCTTTACTAATTACTAAAGCTGCTAAGGTAACTAAATTGCGATTTAAACTCGATAGCCTATTTGCAAGGTTTTTATCTTTTCCCCTTGCAATTGGAATAAGCCGTACGCGCTTATAATAGACGAACTAAAGCCTTTTCGGAAAGCTATACCGAGGGAGTAAAGACCCTGGTTCAGAGGAATCTGTATGCTGGAAGGCTTGTTGGTTGTGTGAAGACTTTAAGAGAGTGAGTTAGACCTTTTATGTTTTGAATCCCCGTTAAAGATATAATGTTAGTAGGATATATGGGTTGCTTCTAGGCTGGGGGGACTAGTCTATTAAGGAGCGGAAATACCTATATTTTACAAGTACGAGTAGCTTTCAGTAGCTGCCTCGCCATAGGCCTAACGGCCTCCATGCGAGTAATGAACAAAAAAGGGAAACAAAAAAAAAGACCCAACTGCAGGAGGGGGGGTAATATAATTACTACCCCTAAAAGTGTATTATTTTAATAATATAACATGACGTAAAAAAACACAAATGTTTTAATTTTTATTTTTATATCGGTCGTTATCGTTTGAATCTAGCATACACTTTATAAGAAGTTTTCAGGGGGCAGGAAACGGAACGCCTAACGCCGCAGTTTACCCACTCCGCGAATACGGCACATCTCCTGTATCAGGATATGATTATGTTAGCAGAGGGATTAGGTAACCACACAGGATAAGAGTGGACCGATGGGACCGCCTTCGACTTTATCGACTCCGGCCACGGAGCTAGGGTGGACCGATGCGATCGCCAGCGACTCCAACGGTCCAGGACTGAAGATGGTATAAAGGACATAAGATACAAGGACATAGTCAGCACCAAAGAGCCAGTATTTCCTTTATAGCTCTTCAGTTGTCAATCTAAGTATTCAGTCCACCCTGAATAGCCTTACGGCTTCTAATCATTACTTGTACGAAAGAACGTTCTCAATATTGCACTCGTTACCTCTACTACCTTATTGCTAACATAAACCCTGTGACACCTTCTATGTACTTACGGGAATTTAGTGTAATCATTACAGCTAGCGCTCCCAGGGTTAACATCCTGCTTATATAAGAGGAACGGAAAATATTACTATAGTAACTTGTGCACGGCGCGGGCGGCTTTGTATTGTAATTAAGTAAGGAGTCTCTGGCCTTTATATACCATTGCGCTTATAAGACCCCCTACTCTACTCTAAGCCTTTATAGCCTTAAAATTAGGAATTATAATATAATATAATAATACTTTTAAAGGGCTTATATATTTTAACTATAAATATACTATTTTATCCCGCTTATTGTATAGATATTATAATAACTTCATAAAAATATATAATATATATTTAAATTAATTAAGGCTTAAGACTTAGCTTTTTATATAATTTTATATAAGCATGCGAGTAAGCCTTTTCTTTTTATTTCTTCCTTGTATAATACAAGCTTCTTTAAATAACCCTTTAAAACCATACCGGTATAAATATAAAGTTAATCGATATTATTAAAACCTTTTATATTAAATATTAAAAAGTTAATATTATTTATTTTAACAACGTTTACAAAAGTTTTCTGCGATTTTTAATTTATTTT